>PVJC01050984.1:0-11625 GCA_004026665.1 Murina feae | reverse complement strand
ACACACACACACACACAAAAGGCACCTGGCAGACTGGGGCCATCATAGGACATCCACTGAGGGGTCCCAGACTGTCAGAGGGCACAGGCCGGGCTGAGGGACTCCCTCCACCCCGAGTGCACAAATTTTTGTGCACCGGGCCCCTAGTGTAATAATAATTTTAAAAATATTTAAAAAATCAATATGAAAAAATCAATAAAATATTTTAAAAAATAAAAAAATAAATTGCTTAACTTTTAAATCACATATAAAGTTATCTCTAGGAAGTAACTTTTACAATAAGAATGCATTTCTGCAAACTTAAAATTTCTTAAGGGGAAGCATCGTGAACCTGTTAACCGGTTGAGCAGACACATAGCACGTTGACCTAAAGCTTGGGCCTCTTGAGAGAGGCTGGGAATTGAAACTTTGATTCATCTAGACTCTGAGTGAATTGAGGAATGTTCATACACATTATGTATCTGCACTAGGCGAGGAGGCAGATGAGAAGCCAAATCCTGGGAAAAGCTGAAAATAGGGTGGGCGTGGGGGGAGGAGTTAAGGTACAAAAATTCCTAAATTCTTATGGGAACCACAAAAGAAAAGCTCCCAGCGCCTGACAGGAGCCTCTCATGTGGACATTTATGGGTATCTGTGTTATTCAGGGCTACTCTGACAGATACTTTGGAAATATCTGGCTTTGCACAGAACCATCAGAGCAACCCTTTGCCATTAAAGAAACTTTTCATCCTCTAAATTGGTCTACTGGTATCTTACTTTTTTTGTGGCAACCATTCACCTTTTTTTAAAATTTAACAAGATATTCAGTATTTCACTTTTAAAATATTCATTTAAAACTATTTAAAAATCTGCCTACTATATATCAGCGATTCCCAATCAGAGGCAATATCGCCCCCCGGGGAACATATGATGATGTCTGGAGACATTTTTGGTTGTCACAATAAGGGTGAGGAAGGCAGGGGTGCCCACTGGTATCTAGTGGACAAAGGCCGGGGATGGTGTTGAACATCCTACCATGCACAACACAGCGCCTATGGAAAGGAAATGCCAGGCTCAAAATATCAGTAGTGTCGAGGTTGAGAAACCCTCACATATATTATACAGACACAGAAAACTTTACTGTTGAACATTTGAGTTTCGTGTACATAATGCCAAGATAAAAGTTTTCATAATTAAATTGTCATGTAGACTTTTTGTTTTTTCCTTAGGATAAAATTTTATAAATCAAATTGCTAAGATAAAAAGTATGCATTTTTTAAAAGACTTTTGGCACAAATTGCCAAACTGCTTCTCTTAAAGCATGTTAATGGTTTGTATTTCTACGAGCAGGGTATATGAAAGGGCTCTTTTCAATACCTGCTCAAAAATACTAAATATTAATTTCTGTAACTTTTCTGATAAGCTTCTTAAATATATGTACTCTGCTCTATCAACTAAGCAAATAATAATGAATAACTGGAATATCAGGATGGTCACTGGCTCTGCTCTCAGACTGTTCATGCACAGGAAGTGTGCCCTGGAGAGCCTGTTTCTAACCATGGCTGCCTACACCACCAGAGAAAGACATAGCAGAACTCACTTACCAACACAATCTCCTAATATTTACCATCTGCAGGGAGTTGTCGGTTAGGATATAACTTGCATTTTTAATTTGGAGGCCAAAAATATGATTGTGTTATACTTTTCTTTGTTCATCTCATTCTTAATAAAGATATGTCACTCAGAATGAAAGTTATCACATTTCCTTTAAATTTTTTTCTCTCCAATATGGCTTTCTCAGAAAGTACCAGTGCACATTCCTTGCACAGTGAGGTTCAGGGTCTAAGGAATTTATTTCTCTGTTCAAATTGTATTTTGGGGAAGACCATTCTCTGAAAACAGATTGACTGTTTTGGTTTGGAAAAAACAAGGCTGCTTGGTTGAGACGAAATTGCCAGGAAAATTAATAACTGGATGTATAATAAATGAAAAAACATATTAAGCATGAACACTTATATAATCAAGTTATCCCTTTCAAATGAAAGAGAATTTCTGATCTGAATAGAAGCTAGTAACTCATCCACTAGGACGAATAAGACAAAGGGACTGTGGGGTTCCATTTTCCTTCAAGAACATGAACGTCAGAATTTTCGCTAATGGCGTTTGTAAATATTTTCAATAAACATTAAAGGCCTATATAACATTTCCAAAGTGCTAGGATGCCTGGATCTTTCCTGTCTAGAGCAGTAAATCCTACAACTGTTTTCACTTGGGAGGCAATTTAAGAATGGTAATTTTTAATTTTGGACTTTAGCACATGTGCATTCACGCATCAATACCTCAGCCCCTTACTACCTCTGAATAGAAGCAAAAGTTCCTAAACTGAAGGCTTTGTGGATTTTTTTTTAATTTGTAAAATAGGTATTTTTAAAAGGTAACTATATCGGAGTTGGGATAAAGATTAAACAAGCTGATGAAGGGAAGGCATACAATATGCCTGGTACTTAGCCTAAAAAACGTTCATTACTATTTGAAAGAATTGATTTATCACTGGATGGTGGAAAAGACCCCAGAGGAAAAGAGCTCTACAGCCATAGAAGTTTTGATCCCGTGGTGAGCCGTATGCCCTGAACCTTGCCAAACTACCTTAATTGTAACACCAGGTAGAGCACCATTAGAGGAGAAAATTTCAATATCTCAGGATTCAAAAAGACAAATTCTCTCTCTCCAGATTTATAGGCCCATTTGTCTCCTGGATACCCTTTCAGGATGCTACTCCAGCTTTCTTCTCAAATCTGCAGGAGTTCTAAAAACAATCTTCCATGAATTTCAAACAGTTTTTTAGTACATTTCTCCTACTTTCTCATCTCTTCCATATTCTGTGGCTTGTCGCTAAGAAAACATTTTATCAAAGAATAGATGTTTGGGGGTATTAATTTATCTCAAATCAGCCTTTCACTACCAAAGTCAAGAATTATCATTGACCAAGATGCAATTTTTTTTCCTAAATGTTTCATATTATTGATTCTTCAAAGCCTGTATCAAAATACTAACAAAATCAGAAAACAGTAATTTGTGAAGTCAAAGTGCAAACTGAAGTGGGACAAAAGAGGATTGTGCGCTAACCCCTTTTATTTTCATTTACATTCTGATGTAATGGCATAGGTTTGAAAAGAACTGGAGGCATGCCCGACAGCCAAAATAAACAGCCAATGTTTCTCCCTATTTGTCTAGCATATTATCACAAACAAGGAAAACAATTTTTACCAAAAAAATAGCCTGGGCCCTGACCAGTTTGGCTCAGTGGATAGAGCATCGGCCTGCAGGCTGAAAGGTCCCAGGTTCGATTCCGGTCAAGGGCATGTACCTTGGTTGTGGGCACATCCCCAGTAGGAGGTATGCAGGAGGCAGCTAATCGATGTTTCTCTCTCATCGATATTTCTAATTCTCTATCCCTCTCCCCTCCTCTCTGTAAAAAAAATCAATAAAAATATATATTAAAAAAAATAGTTTGGTACTGCCTACTCTAAAACTGAAAAACAATATATTTTACAAACTTAATTTTTTTTAAAATGGACACTGATAAATTACCCCACTTAAAAAAAATCAGTTGAGTTACTTAGGGTTACAATCTGCTGCTAACTCATTGTAGAGGGCCTGAAAAGATGTAGTGTATAATAAAAACAATAATAATAATTCTATATAATAAGGAGCTAATATACAAATGGTCATCATGTCCTCATGCCCTCACGCCATCGCACTATACACTCAACACTGGGGAGAGAGGTATGGGGACCAGCCAGGCTGTGGTCCAAGGGGACAAGCAGCCTGCCCTATGGTCCTGGGCACCAGCAGCTGCACCTGCAAAGCCAGCTCAGGTCGTGGGTGCCTGAAGCTGGCCAGAGGGAGGGAAGCCCAGGTCCTGGATGCCTGCAACCAGCTGGAGGAGGGAATCCTGGGTCCTGGCTGCGGGGAGAGGCAGAGGCGATTAGGGGTGATCGGGCCAGCAGGGGAGCAGTTAGGGGCAATCAGGCAGGCAAACAGAGGTGGTTATGGGTGATTAAGCAGGCAGAGGTGGTTAGGGGTGATCAGGCAGGCAGACAGGCTTGTAGTTAGGAGCCAGCAGTCCTGGATTGCAAGAGGCAGTCAGATATCCCCTGAGGGTTCCCAGGTTGGTTAGGGTGCAGGCCGGGCTGATGGGCCCCCACCCATGCACGAATTTCATGCACCAGACCTCTAGTCCTATATAATAAAACTCTAACGTGCAAATCAACCAAATGGTGGACCCCAGTCACTATGATGCACACTGACTACAGCGGGCAGATGCTCCCCACAGGGGGAGCGTTGCTCAGCCAGAAGCTGAGCTCACTGCTCCTTAGTGCTGCCTCAGAGACGGGAGAGGCTCCCGCCACTGCTGCTGTGCTTGTGAGCCATGAGCCCAGCTTCTTACTGCCCAGCAGTAAGGAGCAAGGGGTCCTGGACTGTGAGAGGACCTAAGCCAGCAGGTGGACATCCCTGAGTGGTCCCAGATTGCGAGAGGGTGCAGGCCAGGCTGAGGGACCCCCCTCACCTCCTGACCAGTGCACGAAATTTTGTGCATTGGGCCTCTAGTAATTAATAATAATGAACAGCTAACATTTATTGAGCTCTTAGAACGTACTAAGCACTGCTCTAAATTCTTCATTAAACATTAATTCATATAATTTGTACATGTACCCTGTGAAGAAAGCCTTATTGTTATTACTCCATTTTATGAATAAGAAGTAACTCTTGTGATAGATGAAGATTTGCTCTTAACATGTTTCAGGACAAATTATTATTTTTTCCTTGAAAGTTAAAATGGTTCTTAATGGAATAATTTGTCAAGTGGAAAAATAGATTCAATATTCTTATCATAGAAAAATAAGTAGCCACTATATACAAATACATTTTATAAGTCACCTGTATCCTAAATAAGAATTATATTCCTTTGGGAAAAAAATCCAAATTAAGTACCTACATGATTAAAATTAAATGTCAGTTCTGAGTCCTATGCATCTCTCAACCAAAGCATGTGGATCTACCTTTATTCAACAGAACATAATTCTTTAAACAATCTAATTTTTATTTTTCACTGTTAGCCTTATTTTAATCACACTGTTTAATGTCTTTAAAACAAAAACGAAATTTGGAAATAGGTAAGCAATGGCTGGGTATGCAAATATATCAATGAGCAAAATAAATTATTTTGAATCATATTTGAACTCAGCATTTATTAAATCTTTAAATAAACTACTGACTTATTTTATATTGCAAAATATTATTACAGAATAGTCTTGCATTTTGTATTCATTTTACATAATATATAGCACATAGGATTTTCACAATATTTTTTATTATATTATGTTTTTTTAAAAGCTTATTGAATTTATTTGGGTGATACTGGTTAGTTAAATTATATAAGTTTCAGACGTAAAATTCTGTAATACACCTTTTAGAATTATTAAACCAAATTCAAAATATATTTCTAGTGGGCATCCCAAATACTAAAATTATCTATGTTCCTTAGAAGTGGTCTTAAGCCAGGGAGCTGCCATCTGCACAGCCATTCCTACATTTCCCAGCCAATCCTGCATCTAACTGTCACTACATTAAAATCAATATTATACTGTATATGAGGAACTGTATACTCATAACAACTACTTTTTTAAAAATGTTGTAATATTTTCTCATAAAGCCTATATGAATACAAACAGGAACCTTTAGAGTAAAGTACTAGTAAATAAAGTTTAATAGTTTTGCATCTTTTGAGATACATAGTTTTGGATATAAAATAACAATTATTATTTATCAATCTTGATAGGAAATCCCTTAAAATATTACATGTAAAGATTTCCATTTAATGACAAAGTTTTGCCTTCCTTAAAATCTTCATTTGCATGTTTTTCCCATAAGCTTTGAGGTTTGGAAAAAATTACGGAAGGACTAGCATCAAAACAATTTAAAGCTTACAGTTCAAAATGCTGCTGTGCCATACCTCACCTTGTTTTCAACTGTGTCTCCTAACAGCAGTCTGTAAAGCCAGTTAGATATTAGCACCAGCGTTCTCCAAAGGAGAGACCATAAACATCTTTATATGACCACAGGCAGCTGGGCTTGGAAGGAATGAACAAAACTGCAGGAGACACATTTCAGGAAGGCTCTGACAGAAGGACAAGCATTAAGTCTCCTTATACGACTGAAGGCAGAGACTCAGACCCTGTGGAATGAGAGAGGCTATTTTGCTGGTCAGTGGTCAGATGTAGAAAGAACATGGATACAACACAATAAAGACTTGTGAGCCCTGACCAGTTTGGCTCAGTGGATAGAGCCTCGGCCTGCGGACTCAAGGGTCCCAGGTTTGATTCCGGTCAAGGGCGCGTGTGCCATGGTTGTGGGCACATACTTAGTGGGGAGTGTGCAGGAGGCAGCTGATTGATGTTTCTCTCTCATCGATGTTTCTAACTCTCTATCCCTATCCCTTCCTCTCTGTAAAAAAGTCAATAAAATATATTAAAAAAAAAGACTTGTGCAAACTTGGCCTTGGTCACTGCATCTGCACCCAGGGCAGCAATAAAATCTTCCCTGTGGCAAGATTTGCTCTGAGAAACAGGGAGCACTCAGCACATAGTAGGCATTCAGTATTTCTGCTTCTGCTTTTTACTTCCTGGTCAGAGGTGAATCAGAAGCTGCAACATTTATGCACATTAGAACATTTCATGTGTGTTCTCCAAGGATTTGGCCAAGTTCCAACTCAGGTAATATGAGCAACTAAACTGGCCTTGTTGTTTCAATTAGGTACAGCATTGTTCATTTTTCTACCGTTTCAGGAAAAAGAGGAAAGAAATTCTTACACTCACTCGTTTCGCTGACAGAAGAAAAGGCAAATGCAATGTGCTACAAGAGTAATGTCGGCCTTACTAATGAACAAGATGATTGCTATGCTTGAACTTCAGTGTTGGAACCAGATAAAGATCTCAGAGAGAGCCAAACCCCTCTGCATGGGACGGGATGATTCCGCCATGAGGTCCATATCATGTGACAACCACACAGGACTTCTCTGTAACTAGTACGGAGAATGAGCTCATGATCTATTCAGTCCACGCAATAAGACAGTGTTTACGTTTCTAATACCACTGTAAATATAACCTTTCTTTTGTGAATTTGGGTGGGATCATCAGCAGAGTTACAGGAATGTCTGAAGAGCCAATTTCTCTTTAATGCCAGGGACCATAAGAATAAAGCAGGCTTCCATCCCTCAGCTGGCCAAAGATTTAAAGTCTGACAATATCAATTTGGGGCAAGGATATGAGGAAAATAAAACGTCCATGCATTGCTGGTGGGAATATAAACCGGTTCAGGCACTTTTCATAGCAATTTGGCAGCATGTAATAAAAACTAAAACTGTTTCTACCCTCCATCCCAGCAATCCTGCTTCCAAGAACATACCCTGCTCTCTCACAGGGCACCCAGACACCACACATGGATGTTTACTGCAGCAATATTTGTCATTGAGGAAAACCTGGGGGAAAACTAAATATTGGTAGAAGAATAAAAAATAAAATGTAAAACATTCACATGATAGAATATCATAGATTGACCTAAAAATATAATGTCAAGGTGGGGGGCGGGGAAGAGGGATAATACAGACTAATTTGTGCAACTGGATAACATCCATTAGAATTTAAACAGGCAAACAGTGCTTTCTTACATTTTATGAATACGCCGTGATTATGAGAGACACAACGTGCGTACATGCATACACACACGCACACACACACACACGGACGTTCGCAGCTTTCTAGTTACCCAGCTCTCACAATCTCTTTCCTGGGACTGAGAAATTCCCCCTGTATGTTTCCGGGTAAAAACTGAGGCCTGGGTCCCCTGATAGAAGATGCAGAAGCCACAGCTTCTTTTTCTAGGTCACCCTATGGTCACTGGAGAATGAGAACATGATTTAGCTGATCCACCGTGACAATCACTCTCCGGGTTTTTGCCGAAGGCTGAGGGTACAAATGCACCTAGACCTGTGGCACGTCTCACATGAATGTTCAGGCATGTGGCAAGGGTCACCCTCCAAATGTCAGGGGGCTAGAGGAGGGGGCCGCAGCCCACCTGTCTTCATGGGTACAGCAGTCACAGTGGTTGTGCCTGCAGACCCTCCCTTCCCTGTCCATTATGTGAGCCCTGTGATTCTGCTTGCCACCCAGTTCCCTTTCAATAGGAAACTTTTCTGCTAAAATCAGCATCTGTTTCAGCTGCTTGTGGACTAGAAGCCTTCCAGATGGACAGGGCCAGCAGAAAGCTCACTACTGAGGGCCTCTGGGGAGGTGAGGGAGAAACAGGACTGGCAACCTGCAATATTTTATTGATTAAGGACAGGGTTCGGGTGCCAACATGACAATCAATCATTGTTCGTTCATAGTGGGTGATAAAAACAAATGTGTGTTATTTTTGCTGGACTTTTTAAAAGAACTAATTTATAAAAGATGAAGGACAGCCATTTCTAGGACCCCCAGGTGGTTTAGGTAGATTTCTTATATTCACCAGATCCCAGGCCGGTTTGGGGCTATGGTGTTTGGAATTATGCCAAAAACATACTAGATTTAGGAACAAAATGCACAGATTCTCAATGTTTAATTTGTGGTACTCTTCAACACTGAAGTCCAAACATCATTGCAAAGATGTGTGAGCATACCAAAATCCCTGCTTTTCATTTTAAAGACACTCAGATACATTCGATGACATTATACTCGGAATACATGCTTTTGGACGTCTGGGCTGGCAAAGCAGCAGCTAGAGACTTGTCAGGGAAGACCCTCTGCAGGACTACTGCTCCCCAGGTCTCAGTGCCTTCCCTTAATCTGTAATGGAAACACCCCCGCCCCAACAATGCACCCGGATGTTTAAAAGTGGAGACAACTTACTACATGGATGTCCTAACACCTTCACTTCATCAATAGCGAGGTAGCCTTGATGTCCAGAAGTTATTACTTCAAAAATCACCTGGAAATTAAGAAAAAAAATTTACATTATTTACTCAATTTGTCATACTTTTACCAAATATCTCCTATAAAGAGGTAGGTAGTTTCTCATTCGTTCATTCATTCATTCATTCATTCATTCATTCATTCATTCATTCATGTTTCTGATAAACATTAATGGAACACCTAACATCTTCAGCCAATGTTCCAGGTTCTAAGGTTAGAAAGAGAAATAAGACCCACACCCAGTTTTCAGGGAGGTTAGTGGGGATGAGAGGTCAGACAGCACTCTATCTCAAGAACTCACCTGGCAAGGAGGGAATGCCATGTTAAGAGCCGGTATGTGGAAGACAAAGGCTTAAAATCCCTATAGGAGGCAAGGTTAAGATTCACGCTGCTTTAAAGATACAGTACTTTCTGGTTAACTCCTTCGAGTGGGCTCTATGACCAGACTGAACCATGTGGGGCCCTAGGTTTTTAACAAGTAAAATTTTAAAGCTACTGTAAGTCTACGAAAGAAAAGTACAGAAACTAAGAGAACCTCTCATGAGGAGGTGATGTGTGAGCTGACAGATGAATGTGAATGAGCTCACCGTGTGAACAGGGTCAGGCTCCTTCCAGGGCCTGTGCAACAACTCAGGTGCATGTGGCCATGGCCACGAAGAGAACTGGGACCTACAGCCTTAAGGGTCAGCTGTGACCAGATCACACAGGCTCTGCTCACAGGGAAGAGCGTGCAGAAAAGGCACCATATTAAGAACATAGAGAGAGGCTGTGCGGATGAAATTCAGATGGTGGAGGAGAAGGACTAAAGATCGCCACAGTGGTGAAATCCAGTGGGCATTAGCCACTGCTTGATCGTGGGAGAAGCAGGCAAGAGAAGAAGGGCAACATGCTCTGAGCATCTCAGAATGGATGGCGTTTTTTAGATGGTGGAGCCACTTCTGAGAAAGTGAGGCTAAAAGAGAAAAAATGACCATTAAGAACGTTATCAAATATCTCACCACAATTGTCTAAAATGCTTAGTGTCAGGCTATTATTTAAAAGGTCCATATGACATTGTTTTAACCTCCATTTACACATGGCAGGAATCTGTATCACTGGGAACACCATGGGGCCTGACCAGGGATCGAACCCACGACCTTCCAGTGCACGGGGCGACCCTCCAACCAACTGTACCATCAGTCAGGGCTGAAGATGATGTCTTAAAACACTTCTTGGAGAAATGACATTTTTCACTTACATAAAACCTGCACACAGATGTTTAGAGAAGTTTTATTCATAACTTCCCCAAACTGGAAAATAGCCCAGATGTCATTCAAATGATAAATAATTAAACAGTCTGGTATATCCATAGCATGGAATACTGCTCAGCAATAAAAGGAACTAACCATTGATATACCCAACAACTTGGATGAATCTCTAGAGAATTATGCTGAGTGGAAAAAAAAAATCAAATCACAAAAGATTACAACGTATATGATTCCATTTATGTAACACTGCATAATGTCTAAATTTAGAAACCAAGGACAGTGACTGCCAGGGTTAAGAATGAAGGCAGAAGGCACAGGAGGGAGATGGGCATGGTTACAAAGAACAAAATGGACAATCTTCATGATGTTAGAACTATTAAGATCTTCACTAGGGTGGTGGATATACAAATCTACTCAGTAATAAAGATGTATGTCATGTATAGCAGCATGATTCACAATAGATAAAACATGAGAACAATCCCAGTGTCCACTAAAGAATAAATGGACAAGCAAAATATGGTGCATACTTACAATAGATAATATTCAGTCTTAAAAAGGAAGGAAATTCTGGTATGCTACAACATGGCTGAACCTTGAGGACATCATAATAAGTCAAATAAGTCCCAGAAGGGCAATTACTATGTGATCCCATGTAAATGAGACACCTAAAGTAGTTCAATTCATAAAGTTAAAAAGTAGAATGGTTTCCAGGAACTAAGGGGCAGGGGAAATAGGAAGTTGGTTTATGTGGTGTAGATTTTCAGTTTTAAAAACTGAAAAGCATTTTTGAAATGGATGGTGGTGAAGGTAGCACAGCATTATGTATACATGTATTTAATACAACTTAAAAATTATTATGATAAAATTTACATTATTTGTATTTTACCACTTGAAAACAATTGTATACAACTAAATACACACATGTATACATGTAAGGGTAAAATGAGAAACTTGAAAAGCTCTATAGATTTTAACAAAGTCAATATTCTGGTTATGATAATATACACATTAAGTTAGGAAAATGTTACCATCAGAGGAAACAGGGTAAAGTGTACACAGGAACCTGCATTATTTCTTACTATTGCAACCTGACTCCACACTATCTCAATAAAAATTAAATTAAAAATATACAGGTAAGTGGGTAAGTTACCATTTATGTAATACTAGGGCCCAGTACACAAAAATTTGTGCACTCGGGGGGATCCCTCAGCCCAGCCTGTGCCCTCTCGCAGACTGGGACCCCTTGGGTGATGTCCACCTGCTTGTGTGCCTGGCCAGCCTGGGTGAGGGGCTGATGGCTATTTGCAGGCTGGTCAAGCCCCCCAGTGGGATCCTCACCCCATTGGGGTGTGGCTAGCCTGGGTGAAGGGCTGAGGGCTGTTTTCAGG
>PVJC01050983.1:0-11620 GCA_004026665.1 Murina feae | reverse complement strand
AGAGAAGAGAAGAGAAGAGAAGAGAAGAGAAGAGAAGAGAAGAGAAGAGAAGAGAAGAGAAGAGAAGAGAAGAGAAGAGAAACAGATTTGCCTTTGCTTACCAAGCATGAGACTACATTTGGGAAATGGAAAGAAAAAGACACATAATTTAATTTATAAATAATTATTTATTTGCAACTTATTTTTCCCAGAAAGATACAATTAAGGAGGTAAAAATTCATATCTAATATAATAAAAGAGTAACATGCAAATTGACCATTACCACCAGCCAATCGGAGCGGCTGTATGCAAATTAACCCAGCCAAGATGGAGGCCAGCAGCTACGGAGCTAGAGTAAACCAGAGGCTTCTGTTGCAACTGCCTGCCTAGGCTGGCTGAGCCTCTGCTCACGACCACACCCACCAGCTAATCAGAGCAGCTGTATGCAAATTAGCCCAGCCAAGATGGAGGCTGGCAGGGCGGCTCTGCACTGGGAGCCTCCACAGCCAGCATAGCTGTGCCAGGTGTGTCAGCTCAGGGTGGGGGTTCCAGCCTGGGGCCTCCTTGGGGCATCCAGGAGCACCCACCCCAGGTCCACTGCCTGGCTCCACCCCCCGGGGGCCTCCACCAGGTGTGTGGGAGAGTGGGTCCTCCACGGGGCTTGCAGGAGCAGCTGTCCTGGGTTCACTGCCTGGCTCCGCCCCTGGGAGCCTCCACAGGGCATGTGGGAGCGTGGGAGCCTCTGCAGGGTGTGTAGAAGCAGCCGTCCCAGGTCCGCAGCCTGGCTCTGCCCCAGGGGCCTCTTCGGGGGCATGCGGGAGCACCCGTCTAGGGTCCGCTACCTTCATCTGCCCCCCAGGGGCCTCCACAGGGCGTATGGGAGCGTCTGCTGCACAGTGCAGAGAATCCGAAGCCAGTTCGCTGCCCGGCTCCACCCCAGGTGTGTTTGCTCAGTAGCAGGGCCCCCCCGAGAGACCCTGCACCAGCATCCGCCCCTGGCTTGCCACCCAGCTTTGTGCCAGGTGTGTCCCCTCAGTGGTGGGGGCCCACCAGGCATGTGCGATCGTGGGCCCTCTGGTGGGAAATGTCCAGGCCTGCACTCACCAGCCCTCCCACCCACCAGTGCACGAACCCTGAAGGGGCTGTGGGCAGCCTGAAAATGGCCCTGAGCCCCTCACCCAGGCTGGCCAGGCATGCCAAGCAGGTGGACATCCCCCCCGAGGTATCCCAGACTGCAAGAGGGCACAGGCCAGGCTGAGGGACCCCACCCCCCCGACTGCACAAATTTTTGTGCACCGGGCCCCTAGTATCTTATATAATAAAAGCCCAGTGACCCAATAGTGGAACAACCAGAACAAAACTCAATGCAGGAGCTGCCTCTTGGTGGTCAGTATGCTCCCACAGTGGGAGCGCCACTTGGCTAACTGGGATGAGTGGCGATCCCACAGTGGGAGCAGCTGCTCAGGGGCAGGTCCACAGCCACTCCCACAGTGAGCTGATCCCCACAGGCCACACCCCCCCACCAGTGCATGAATCCCATGCACCAGGCCTCTAATATATCAGGCATAATATAAATATCACAGTCATCAGGAACATACATTCAGAACCAAATCCAGTAAAATACTGACAACAGGATAGATTATTGGAATAAAATTTCTTCCATAAAACCCAGGATAAAAATCCCCATTGCTACAATAGAAATAAACACAGAGTGCTGCAACCCACCGAAGTCAGAATGAGAAATCTGGCCAGAAATCTAGGAGAGAAGGGGACAGGGACATTTCACTAGGCCTTGAGGGATGAGTAACATTTTAACAAATAAATGTGAAGGGAAAGGCTTGCCTCATGGGCTGATGGAAGGCTGGACAGCAGTCATGAAAGTTCCTTCTGCGAATGAGGATAGTCTGCTATAGCCCTAGCACTGATAAGGGGAGTAAGGGGAAGGTAGGGGAGAATAATAATAAAGGATACAGCTGTAAACATTGATTGGAAGCAGATTTTGAATGACTTGCACTCACCTGCTAACAGTGTGGATTTTATCTTAGAGCAAACAGGGTTCACACAAGGCTTTCAAGAATTGAAATGAACACATCTGTTTCATGAAGAGAACCCTGGCCATTGAATGAAATACAGGTAGACAGACATGGAGACTGGAAGCAGGGAAATCTTTTAAGAGGACAATATGACAATCAATGCAAGCAAGAGGGCTTAGCTCCCCAAAGGAGGAGATGAATTAAAGATAGCTTTAGCTCTGGGTGGATTTATAACAAATTTGTGACATATAACTCTATATGATTTTAAGATTTTAAGTAATCTAATATAATAAAAGAGTAATATGCAAATTGACCATTACCCGAGACAGCTAAGCTACGCCCACCAGCCAAGCCACGCCTCCCAGCCAACCAGAGTGGCTGTATGCAAATTAGCCCAGCCAAGATGGAGGCTGGCAGCCATGGAACTAGAGCAAACCAGAGGCTTCTGTTGCAACTGCCTGCCTAGGCTGGCTGAGCCTCTGCTCACGGTCACACCCACCAGCCAATCAGAGCAGCTGTATGCAAATTAACCCAGCCAAGATGGAGGCTGGCAGGGTGGCTCTGCACTGAGAGCCTCCGGGGCCAGCATAGATGTGCCAGGTGTGTCATCTCAGTTGGGGGAGTCTGGCCTGGGGCCTCCTCGGGGCATCCAGGAGCACCCATCCCGGGTCCACTGCCTGGTTCTGCCCCCCGGGGGCCTTCTCGGGGGCATGCGGGACCACCAGTCCAGGGTCCGCTACCTTCATCCGCCCCCCGGGGGCCTCCTCGGGGGTGTGGAGCGTCTGCTGCACAGTGCAGAGCACCTGAAGCCAGTCCACTGCCTGGCTCCACCCCGGGTGTGTTTGTTCAGCAACAGGGCCCCATGGAGGGATCCTGCACCAGCGTCCGCCCCTGGCTCACCACCCAGCTCTGTGCCAGGTGTGTCCCCTCAGCGGTGGGGGCCCACCAGGCATGTGCGATCTTGGGCCCTCTGGTGGGCAACGTCCAGGCCAGCACTCATCAGCCCTCCCACCCCCCAGTGCAGGAACCCTGAAGGTACTGTGAGCAGCCTGAAAATGGCCCTCAGCCCCTCACCCAGGCTGGCCAGGCATGCCAGTGGGTGGACATCTCCCCCGAGGTGTCCCAGACTGCAAGAGGGCACAGGCCGGGCTGAGGGACCCCCATCCCCCGAGTGCACAAATTTTTGTGCACCAGGCCCCTAGTATTTCATATTCCCCACCAAAACCACTGCTATCACAGACACCTCTTCTTGCCCCTATAAATATGCATGTGTACACATGTATGCACACATGTGCACACAAGCATGCATACACACTAACACAATAGAGAGAGCATAACCATTCCCCATAGCACTGGGCTAACATGAAAAGGGCAGGAGGCTATGGGCATAGTGAAGCTTTTAACCGTGAAGGAAGCAGAGTTCCTTTTCTCTCCAGAACAGACAGTGGTAGGGTGTCTTTTAGTAATAAATTAATATCCATAAAGGATTCTGCAAGTTACATAAGTCAGATGCCTTCTGCACACCCTATTTTAAAAAGGAAATTAGCACTAAACTGGCCATGCTTAGCAATCTTATTGAACCCAATTACAAAAATTTGTTTGATATATTCTATTACTTGTAACTATCCATTTCTGACTGAGTTTCTTCCTATGAAATAAGCCTTCAGAAAACATTAATTTTTCTCAGACAAAAGAAATGACTACCCTCATATAGGAAAGTAGAGATTACACAATAACAAATGTTTCAGAGAAATTCTACCAGAAAGAACCCAGCATGGTCCTAAGCACAGTCATATAAGGACATACATGCTCAAATGCTCCAAACAACCTTCATCCTTCCCATTTTATTTATGTTTCTTTAATTTTCAGTTTTCTTTTTTTAGACCAGGTAATATAGATAAAGTGAATACTTTGCCTTGGTAGAAAGTGGTAGGGATCAAATTTAAGCCTAGGTCGGTCAGAAATGTTCATCAGGAGCCTAAATTGAATAGAAAATAGTGGTAAAAATGGACTGGAGATTACTACATCAATAATATGAGAAATAGCAGAAATCAGTGAAACATCAATAGGTGATAAATCCAGATGAATGGAAGAAGATATAGATGAATGACTGAATAAGAGAATAAAAAGGAAAGTTACAGTATAAATACTATAAACTGTAGGCACAGTTATTGACTTTTACCAGTAATTCCTCATTGTGGGACCAGGACACATTCCTAAGGACATCCCCATTTCTTCTATAACCAAATCATGAGAGTGACCTCCAAAATTTAAATGTGTATTTATTATTTTACTCTTCTCTTCCATATGAATTAGTAAAGACTATGTGAACAAATTGTGGGGCACCAGACTTCAAAGGAGCAAATAAAGAAAATAGGGCCTCATATTAATTTTTTCTAATTTTGCTTATTCTATGTATATTATTTTTATTTTTTCTCAAGTTTAATTTCAGAACTCTTTGATTCACTCATGTTAAGTGAAAACCTTTTAGTTAATTTAAATCTGATTTTTAGAAAATTATATTTAATTTAGTGGTAAGTTAATATCAATAAAGAAAAGCAGTTGGGGTTGTCAAGGTATTAAAAGGAAACCCATTCTTATTAGCATTTCATTCCATATTTATCTGATATAATGAAAACAAATGCATTGTTTTCCACTCTTAATACTTCATTACTGATGACTTTTTCTTTACCTATGCGGCCTTATATAAATTTTATAAATATCTCATACTATTTGTTAAAATTATATTTCTTATTGAAACTTGAAGACAAAAGAAATGTCATATGAAACATATTTTTGTCTCATTTGCTCTATAGAGCCACATAACTTCTCTGATCTTCCCTAGTAGGGTAGCTTGAAATTATTCGAACTCCCCGCCAACCACTCTCCTGGAATTTTCTAGAAAATAATCATGGGCTCACAAAGATACACAATAAAATAATAATTTTAGCTACAGCCTACATGATAATTATCGGACAAAATAGAAGTTCCCATGTGGGTATTCTGATCCAGCCATGTCCTTCAGGGTTCTTCCACACTCTTCCTTTTGTCTACCCAGAGAACTCTAGTCTAAATGACATTTCCTGAGTCAAGCTGTCAATGGAGCTTACTCAGAGAAATTACTCTTTTCATTGGCACTTGACTCATGTTTTGATTACAGCACTGATTACATTTTGTTCTAATTATCTGCTTATAGGGCTGTCCAGTTTAGTGCACCTCCTAGCTCACTGAAGTAGCCCATACTCTAATGACAAAAAGAAGGAACCAGCCCCAGATGACCTGGTTTTTAAGTGTCAACATCTACAAACTTAGACAACTGAATATTTTTATATGTATAACTAAATCTGTTGGAAACCCAAACCCTTTCCCCAAAAGCAGAAATGGGATATAATTCCCATTTCTGAACTATAGTATAGTTCCATTCTGAACCCTAATAGTAAGCCTGTCCTACCCAATCTTAAATGCTAAGCAGTCACACATAGTGTGTCTTTCACTACGGTGAGCCTGACATTCTCCATAGTTCTCATCTACCATTTATCATTCTCCCTTGCACATGAGTTCTTAATCCTAGAATCATAGATCTGACTATGATCCCCAAACCTGCCTCCAGAGTTCCTTTCTAATGCTTACTGTAAACATCAATCCTGTGATCTATTGCATAATCTACAGTCTCTTGGACAGTCTGCAGAGAATCCTTCACATTCTCACAGTCTCTGATTCAGTTTGCTACTCATTCAAAGTTAGGTTTGTCAATCTTGCCAATCATCTCTAACACTTAAAACATCTAGTGCTCACTGTGGAACAATTGGAACAATACAGAGATTAGGATGGCCTCTGTGCAAGGATTATACACAAATTCATGAAGCTTTCCATATTAAAAAGAAGTATGTACATAAACCTAAATCTAGAAATAGAAAACAAATGTGGGATGTTAAATAGTATTTCTATATCAATGTACAAGTGTAAATGTGATTCCTTCTCAAATATCTGTGAGATGCTGAGCATTCACAGCCTGTGTCATTTTTCCATGGTTGTCCAGAGCTTAAAAACAATAATTAGAATGTGGGAAATAAATGAGCAAAAAATCAAGGTTCAGCAATAGCATATAAGAAAGAAGCGAAAGAAAGAACCCCTTTCATTTAAGACAAGGATACTGGTAACAAGAGCTCACCACCCTCAAACATTTTTCTATCCTTCCAAGCCCAACTCAAGGTCGCCTTATCCAATGTTCACTGTGCCCCTTCTTTTTATTGCACTCAAGGACTGTGTTTAATAAGGTATGGTTTATTTTATATTGGCTTAGTTTGCATAATTATAAACTCATTTTCCCCCTATTTCTTCTGTATCCTTTGGTGTACTTGCTCCAGTACTGAATATATGATAGATGACTGAATGTTTAATTGATTAGATAATTTAAGAGAAAGATTTCAACACTAATGAGATTCAGTTCCTATTAGAGAGAGATTTAAATTCAGAAGGAATTGGTATAATGCTTATAATTAAAAAATATACCACCTCAGATGCTTTTAATAAATGAAAGGAACCACTCATGACAAACAAGAGGAACTGAGTCCAGAAATAAGGAATTGTCAAAAAAATCATCATATCGCTATATATAAAAGCCTAAGCAACCAAACGACCATTTGACCAGTAGCTATGATGCGCACTGACCACCAGGGGGCATATTTTCAACACACTAAAGACATTAAAACATGGAACAAACTGTTGTATCTCAGAGGGAAGGGGTGAGGGGGGAGAGCAGGAAGAAATTAACAAAAGATCTTTATGTATACTAGAGGCCCTGATTCACGCACTGGTGGGGTCCCTTGGCCTGCCCTGGGGGGATTGGGCCAAAACCAGCAGCCCAACATCCCCTGAGGGGTCCTGGATTGCAAGAGGGCACAAGTCAGGTCGAGGGAAGGACTGCACTGGTCCTCTAGTTATATTCATACTACTTAATACATTTAGGCGCATACACTTTATGTGAAAGTTTGGAGAGTTTGTTACTATGGAAATATTAGTATGAATTTTCACAGACAGATGCTAGGATGTTTTAAATGTTGCTCTATACCTATTTTAGAAAACTATACAGAGCTCTTTATATTGAAATCCCATTTTATTTTCAAATCCAAATGTATTAAACCGATTTTGTGTTTGCAAAGTTAATCCTAATAAAATTATTTTAAGCATTTTGAAAATGTGCCAACAACCACAATAATAAACAGCATCTGGAACTAATGAAGCTATTTAGTTTAAGCACATCAAAGTGTTTTTTTAAAAAAAGATTGATGATTTTCAGTATCCTCCTGCCTTCTAAAATGACTTCATTGCTCTTATTCTATAAACTATGTTTTTTACTTTTTCAGGGTAGTAATCTTACCCATTGATCTTACAGAAAATTTAAGAATGTTACTCTTTAGACCTATATATTTTCCTCTGAGGCTGGGAACCCATATATACTGGAGAGGGAGAGGTGGGAGACAAGATTTCAATTGTGCTGATGGTAGATGCCCCTAGCCTGCTCATTGATCAAGGGTCAACTATATTTCATTTTTTGGCAACTTGGAGAGTTTTGGTATAGTATAAGTGAATTATTTAATGTCAGTTGTCTCAAATTGTTAGTATAGGTAGATGGATATTAATAAAGAAAGCAAAGGGAATTGGACATTATTGAGCCTAATGGGCTGGGGAGCTGAATCAGACACAGCTCCTGATCCTGCTTGTTTCACCAGGAAGCTACAGCTTCACACACTCTCCAGGGAACCAAGGATTCTTCCCAGCAGATCACTGAGGAAAAGAACAAAACCAAGAGGGAGGTAAGCACATGCAATAGAAGCCAGATGGCAATCAGAGAGGCCTGTCAGTCTAGCCTGGGGAAACAATAGTTTGGTTGGAAGGTGGACCCAGTGCAGGTTCAGGAAAGCTTGGGAAATTGATTGGTTATTTTGAAAAAGTTCCTGGTCCTTTTCAAGCCAGGGGACAGAGAGCTCTCTTTCCACTTCCTTGCCCCCTTCATTAGGTGCTCTCTCCATAGTAAACATGTAGCCTTAGCAGTCTTGTGGTTGATGGTGGCTCAGACTCTAAACACAGGTTCCAGGCAGAAACCTAGGTACAAAAGCACAGCAATGGATCATGGCCTGGGGCAGCGCTAAGCTACAAGGACAGAGACTGAAACCACTTAGCAATGGCCTGTGCCCTGGGACTTGGTAGGATTCAAAGCACGAAGCTTTAATATGGCACAGGATCTCTGGACATTGGCCCTATTTCTGGCCCTGATTTTCCATGGTGGGATAGACAAGAGATGGGGAATTGGAAACCCAGGGGCCACCTTTTATTTTCACCCAAATAAATCTTACCATAGACCTCATCCTCTCTTGTGGGTCTTTAAAAATGTGTTTTCTTGTGACATCACAAGGACCCCACTTCTACTAGAAACAATATTGAAACTAATTATTTAAAAAATAGGAGAAACCTTATCTGACCTTGTGTACTATTTTATCTCCAGTGCCTGATACAGTATAAATAAATATTTGCTCAGTAAGTATGTTTGAATGAATTGATAAATGAATGAGGTAGGCTCAGCAGAACAGGGGTAGATTTTTTTGCAGTGAAGACTCAAGTAAAATAAGTGAAAGCAAATCTAGATCTTAGACTTCTCTGAAAGATGGAGGTGATGAGAACAGGCAGGAGGCCAGGGAAGAGCTGATATTTCTGGAGCATAAACTCAGAAAGGCACTGAACATTTATAAAAAGAACTAGATTCAGGAAACAAATGAATTTGCAGGAATCTAACTAAAACTGATGGAAGGGGCTCTTCTGAAAAGTCTCTTCTGAGCAAGAACTATTGAATGGAAATGTATAATAAATATTATGCAAAATGTTAGCATGACTTTCCTGATGTAACTTGCTTGTTGTTTAACTTTATCAAATATAAGAATATTGACAAGGCCTCTATAGGCTGACTTAATCCAACTATTTTAATTTTCCAGAGTCCTCAAATGAGTCAAATCAAATATTTCTACCAAGAAGGACTTTAGAAACCTGTTTAACTGAGGACACACAAGTGATTAATTATTATATATCCTACTGGCTTTAACAAATACATGATATATATACTTAACTTCTTGAAGTCTTAATTGTTATGGAAAAGAGTTGAGCTGACTGTCCAAGTAAACATACAAGCCCATTTTACCTGTCCAGCTTGCTAATGCTACCTTTTCTGTGCAGAATATTTTCTCTTCCTCGTTGTTCCTATCACTCTTCTCTCCTTCCCTTCTCTTTTCTCACCTGCTCAAGTCCTGCTAACACTTTAAGACCCCACTAAAATGTTATGCACTCCCCTGGAGACACCTTTCTTAGAAGAGTCAGATTTCTGGCCATCTGCAGTCTTCCCTTACCACATTCTTTGTTTTACATCCCCTACAGCTCCTTTCCTTATCTGATCATGATCCCTTTGATGGCAGGGATCAAATCATTTCTCATTTTTGTCTTCCAGAACCTGAATATAGCAGATGCCCAGTAAATACTTGGTGGATAAGTGATTGAGTGAGTGAATGAATGAATACCTACTTGGCAAGATGTCTTCTCTGCAAAAGATACAAATCAAACACAATGGGTAATGTGGAAACAGCCAAAACTGTGAAATGAATGAGAAATTAATAAACTTACAAAACAAGAATTCTTTATTTTATTTATTTTTATTTTTATTTTTCACTTACAGTTTTCTTTCAATACTATTGTGTATTGGTTTTAGCATAGTGGTTAGATACACATATACTTTACAAAGTGTTCCCCCAATATTTCTAGTGCCCACACATAGTTGTCACCACATTATTAACTAAATTCCCTATACTTTACATCCCCATTACTATTTTATAACTGCCAATCTGTAGTTCTTAATCCCTTCACCTTTTTCATCCAATCTCCCAACGCTCTTCCCCTATGGCATCCATCAGTCTTCTCTCTGTGCCTAAGAGTCTGTTTCAATTCTGTTTGTTCGTTTATTTTCTTCTTTAGATTCCACATATAAGTGAAATCACTTATGTCATCCTCTGACTGACTTATTTCACTGACTCTTGAGTACCAAGTCCTGACATGTGGTAAGATGTTGGTAATCTAACAGATAATCTAAACCTTCTTAGATTAGCTTTATATTCAGTAACAACACTAACAAAAAAAATTCTTACTCATATCATTATTTAACATATAGATTCCTATTTGATAAAAACAGGTATAATTAAGATTAAATGTTCATCCTTTAAGAGAGTGGACTCTCTTATCACACAGTAGTTCCATTTAATATGCAATTTCCTGACTAGTTATATATCAGTTTATGTAATTCTATAGTTTATTCCCAAAATGCCAGATCTCAATAACAGGTTATACTTATCCTTTAAGAGAAAAGTGTGCTTTCTACAGTTGTGTGTGTTAGTAGATGTTTTTGAACTATAAGATCAGGCTTCATAAATATATCCCTCTGTTCTTATCTATGCTGGGTTTATTCTGTTTGTTCAAGCCAAGAGCTTGGACATAAAAGGATGTTTTCTCGAGAGACTAAGTATTAGAGAGTCAGGCATCCAAGGGCGTAGAACTGTCCAGTCTTCCAAGAACAGAATCAAATATCTGAAAATGTAGTTTGACTTCTTAGTTACTAAGATTTTATAGTTGTAAGCCTACCCTCCCTAAACAGAGTTGGTTCCTGAAAAAGAGCAAAGAAACTATGGTACATACAGTTGGGATAACTAATGGGGGATATTCAGTGCCAGGCTGGCCTCCATGCTGAGAAGCGAGTTTGGAGACAAATAGTGCAGGCTGCTTCCTTTGTTCCTATGAAACATTTTCCTTTGGTCAGAACATACTAGGAGGGATGAGTTATAAAAACTAAAATCTGAAGTTATGAATTTCCATAAGCCCAGGGAATGGAGGCATTGGAAGTGAGAATTAGGAGGGTGGGATTTCCAAAGAGTTATCTAGATTTAAATTTAAATATACTATAATTCCCCTATATAAAGGTGGTTCAAAGCTGAAAGAACAAAGAAACAAAGTTATACAAAAAATCAGAAGAAAGGAGGTAAAGTAATAACAGGAGAAAGATGTTGGGAATCACCAATTGCCTTAAGTTAGAAGCATTCATGTGCAGTCAGGGGCCCAGGGATTCACAAGGTCAAAACACGTTTCATAATTATGCTAAAATATTATTTGTCTTTTTAATACCTATTTTGACATGACTGTACAATACTGTTTTCCAAAAGCTACATGATGTGTGATATAACAACAGATGGAGTGCAGAGGCAGGTATGAGAATCTGTTTTTTACTAGGTCAGACATTAATGAGCTTGACCAAAATATAAAACAGTGCCATTCTTTTCTCTTTTTGCTTTAGAATGGTTATTTACTAGTTTTATTTTAAACTAGGGGCCCGGTGCACAAAAATTTGTGCACTCAGGGTGGAGGGAGTCCCTCAGCCCGGCCTGTGCCCTCTCACAGTCTGGGACCCCTCAGTGGATGTCCTATGATGGCCCCAGTCTGTCAGGCGCCTTCTGTGTGTGTGTGTATGTGTGTGTGTGTGTGTCATCACTGGGGACCTGCCCCCAGCCCCATCAGAGGCT
>PVJC01050982.1:0-11624 GCA_004026665.1 Murina feae | reverse complement strand
GGCCTAAGCCACAGCCTGGCCTCCCTTTGTGGGAGGCAATCAGGCTAATCAGTGCAAGCCACCAGCCCCATCACCCCACTGCTGCAGCCACTGCCAGTCACTGCAACCACCAAGGTGTTTTCATCAACATGGACTCCAGTTCCTTCACCATGAAAAAAATGACAACTTTCTTTAGGCATTTTCAAGATGTGTCTTTCATAGGATATGACTTTTCTTTCTTTCTTTCTTTCTTTCTTTCTTTCTTTCTTTCTTTCTTTCTTTCTTTCTTTCTTTTTTATCCTCACCTGGGATATGTTTCCATTGATTTTTAGAGAATGAGGAAGAGAAGAGAAAAACAGAGAGAAACATCAAAGTGAGAGGAACACTTTGATTGGCTGCCTCCTGCATGTACCCTGACCTGGGCCCTGGCCAGGGAGAAGCTTGCAACCTAGGTACATTCCCTTGGTCAGAATTGAACGCAGACCCTGAAGTTAGCAGGCTGAGGCATTATGCACTGAGCCAAACTGGCTAGGGCAGGATATGACATTTCTTAGCCCTCCAGCAGTGGACCTTCATTTTTTTTCTCCAGGAATGTGGTGGAAAACCCTAGATCACCTTTATGGATTTTTATTACCCAAGTTACTAAGAATATTACCAGTGGCATACAGGGAGCTTAGCCAATGAGCAGTAAGAAAAGGTGTTTCCTCTGTAGTACACTCTCATCACCGGCTCCACCCCTGCCCCTCCAATCCCAGCTCTATCCCTGCCCAGGCCTGTAACCTCTGGCTAAGGATGCAGGCCTGGGCAGGGGACCACCAAACCCCTCCAATCGCCGGCTTCACAGACCCCTCTGTGATCACCAGCTCTTATCCCACCCCCTGCCATCGCTGGCTCTTCCCTTGCCCCACTGGCAGCTTCTGGCCAAGGCTGCAGGCCTGGACAGGGGACCCCCATACCCTGCTTTGCTGGCTCCACCAGTGCCCAGACCCCTGTGATAATAGGCTCCACCCCTGCCCCTCCAATCGCTGGCTCTGTGGAGCCCAGATCCCTGAGATCTCTGGCCTTGCCCATGCCTAGGCCTGAGGCCTCTGGCCTAGGCCTTATGCCTGGGTAGGGCACCCTCATGCCCCTCCTATCACCAGCTCTGCCCCTGCACCCTCTGATCACCCGCTCCACCCTTGCCCATGCCTGAGGCCTCTGGCGAAGGCCTCTGGCCTGAGCAGAGCACCCCTAGACCCCTCTGATGACCTGTTCCACCCCTTAGGCCCCCCGCCTTCCCATCACCTGCCTGGCTAACAGGCTTGACCACTTTAGTGGTGGGACTGAGTTGGACTGGGCAGCTCCATCTTGTGGCCATAGGGGTGGCCTTCTTGTGGCTATGGGCACCGCCATCTTGTGGCCATGGGCAGCCATCTTTGTCATGTAGTGATGCCTAATTTGCATATTAGTCTTTTATTAGATAAGATAGATTGTTGTTTCTGATCCTAAAAGTTTTCTTAGCAGCATTCTATTTCAGTGGGTTGGAGACATCTTCTTTCTCTGCTATGATGGATCTTTTTGTGAGAAAATAGTTTAGCAACATCACTGGGGGCAAACAATGCATTCTTGTCAATTATTTTGAGAAACATTTGGGTTCATATGGAAAGTTCCAGTGTTTGAGCTTCCAACGCAATTATTTTTAACTATTTGTTTAAATAAACACCATAAAGAAAGCTTTGTAAAAGATAGCTAAAGAATAATAAAGAAAATATTTTCTGGAATATTTATCTTAAACAAACATCTCCAGAAAGATGCAGTAAGGAGGAAGAAATTAAGAGAACCAGCAACTAGAAATACAAACATATTTAGTAGTAAAGAAATGCTCAAGATACAGTTTAATGTAAAATCATCAAATCAATTGAAGCAAGAAGTTTGACATACTAGTAATCTCTAGCTGGGCTGCAAATTTCACTTTTCTCCTTTATCCTCATGGGACATTAAATTAAAAATGAAATCTAAAGCAGTCTTCTCTGTAATTAAAAATTATTTCAGTGTATCAAATTTAGTCAAATGCTATTACATAGTCTGATCAGGAAGTATACAGGTATTAAGGAGGTGTATAAAGGAGTACATAAAATATTGTGGGTTGATGTTGGCCTGCTGACATAATCAGGATCTAGTACTCTAATTTTCTTATTCAAACCACTAGACATAAAGCTTAACATAGCTGAAATAAGTATAATCTAAATCTAAAGATATCTGCATCTACCTTGACCAGAAACATATCCAGGGCATTTCTTCAATTTGTGCAGTCCAGGTGCAGCAAAGCAGTGGAAATTTTGTAGCTCTTCTGTATAAAAATTCTTAGATATTGGACAACATTGTGAAGAATCAGGGTGAGATCAATCTCAGTAAGCATTCTTTACAATGGCTTTTGTCTCGCCAGCTCCAAAAAAACAGAATATGCCCTCTGCATGACTTTACATTTTAGCAATCATATACATTTTTGGAATGAGGTGCTTTTTGTTGCTGCAAATTTATAATTATTCTCCAATCATGTAGTACCCATTGTGTGTTCTCATCCTTTTTTTTAATGTGATTTTTAATCATAGAAACAGGGAAGTTTTCAGTTCCTGCTCTCTGAAGCAAGACTACATTATATTCAGTAGTATGTAGCCTAATGACAAAATGTTGGGTAGAATAGAATCAAGTTCGTAGAAGAAATCGACCAATACTTTAAATAAGCAATCATGTAATAAAGGACTCATTGAATTATATAGTCTCTCTGTGTGTCATAATGAACTAGTCAATTTTTATGCAAAAGATGTGAGACTGTGAATTTCACACATTTTAATCATGCTTGTAAAATTTTGTTCTCAGCAAGTTAATCAAAATTCCATTTCCAAAACTATGATATTTGGTTTTGTTTCATTAAGTTCTGTTCTGAGTAAGAAAGAAATTTTTCCATGTAAAAGACTCCTGAAAATTATCTTAAGCAGTTTTTTTTTTTTTTTCTTATCACTAAGTCAGATTAAGACCTTGTTACACAGAGTCACAGCAGGAACAGACACTTAATTGGAAGGCAGAACCTTAAGTTGCCCAGCTTTGACGGCAGGATCTGAGATATTGCTTGGATTCTGAATAATTAATTCAATGTAGGGGAAAAAACACACAGTGGTAAGTATCACTTGACAACTATTATGTACTGTCTACATTGCCATGAACATACAGGCATTGGGTTTCTTGCCTAACAATTGCCTTTTTAAAATACAATCTGAGCATCTATGTCTTTTGGAGACATCAGTTGTATGCATTTAAATTTATTACTAGAGGTCCTATGCATGAAATTTGTGCAAGAGTAGGCTTTCCTTCTCCCTACTGCTGGCACAGTCTTCCCTCTGGCACCCAGGACCCAGGTTTCTCTCTGGCCCCAGCTTTATCTGGAAGGACATCTGGAATGATGTCCAGAATGATGTCTGGTCTAATTAGCATATTACCCTTTTATTATTATAGACTGGAGGCCCATTGCAGGAAGATTCCTGCAAGAATAGGGCTTCCTCAGCCTTTTCCTGCAAGAATAGGACTTCCTGAGCCAGAGTGAAGCAGAGAAGGGAGCGAAGCCTGCCGAGACAGGCTTCCCTCCCTTCTCCGATGGCTTGATTCCTCCCATCTCTGCTGCCTGAGCTCCCTCCCTTTTCTGCTACTTTGCTCCCTCCCTCTCCACAGTCTCCGCTGCCTCACTCCCTCCCTTCTCTGCTGCTTGGCTCCCTTCCCCAGCACTTGGCTTCCTTCTAGGCTGTCTTCAGTCTTCAATCCAAGCCTATGTATACAAATTAACCACCATCTTGGCTGGGTTAATTTGCATAGTCTCTATGATTGGCTGGTGGGCATGGCTTGGCTGGTGGGCATGGCTTGGGTGTCTTGGAGTGGTGGTTAATTTGCATATTGCTCTTTTATTAGATTAGATCATTGCTGTTACATTTTGATTTATTTCTGGCAGGCAACTTTACATTTCTATTCATGTTTTCTTATATGCTCTCCTCTTCTATTTTCCATTGAATGAATAGACTAATCTGTTGGTCTATTTCTATACTACTTTTTTTGGCAGTTACTACTAATTTTTTTGATAGCACACAGGTGTTTGCTTTCCTCTATCATTTTAAACCTATCCATAGATAGCTAGATTTTTTCCTCTGAAAATGTCAGCTGCTAGCTCCGAGAGAAAATGTTTGTGAATTAGAGAAAGGCAACCTTTCCTCCACAAGAAAATCATTTTAAATTGATCTGGGTGTTTTTCCAGAGCCATGGCAGGTAGTAGCCCTACCCATTTATATGCCCACATGTGCTACCCCTTCAGAAGCCCAGGCATCACACTGGAGCAGCACACACAGCTTCAGGCCTCACTCTACCCCACCTTTTACAAGTAAGGCAATGATGTAAGGGACAGAACTCAGGATCTAATTATCTTTTTAAGATGTTCTATAATGTGAAAGATACCTTCTTAGATATGATGTCTTCAGTCAGGGCAAACCTGAAGACCCCTATGTCATAGGGCTGTCTGAAAAGCCAAATACTTTAGCATAAACTTATCTCCAAATGACCCTTCTCTGACTCATGTGGTCATCACTTAAAACACTTCAGTTCTGGGTTGCGTTGGATATATTTTAGCTTGTTTTTATCCTTTATTATTTAAACAGTAAACCTTACCATTTTAGTTACTCATCCTCACTTCCCTTGTCTCCAAGTACCCCTGATTTATTTTTCTTCTTGCTTGACTACTTTGTCCTAGAACAGGAGTTGGCAAACTTTTTCTTTGAGGGACCTAATAGTAAATATTTGTGGACCAAACAGTCTCTGTCCCAACTATTCAACTCTGCCATTGTAGCAGGGAAAGCCATAGACAATAAGCAAATGAGTGGAACTGTGTTCCAATAAGACGTTATTTACAAAAATATGTGATAAGTGGTTTTGGCCCGGCGCCCATAGATTTCTGACTGTTGTCATGGGGTGTTTTCAAAAGGATCATTGTGTGGGAAATCTTCAGGAGCATTGTACATGTGGCAATTGTTTTCTTGCACATAAATGATGATCCAGCTGGGAAACATTCTAGATTCAAATATCTTTTTATTCAAAACTCTAAAAATTACATTCTGCTATCCACCATTGCTATTGCAATCTAATAGCAAAAAAATTCTTGCTCAGTTAAGAAGATTTGATTTGAATCCCTGGAAGCTATTGGACTTTTTCTCTTAGACTTAGATCTTCCTACATTTCACCATACCTAAGTATAAGTTATCATGGATCTGTTCTGTTATATACTGCATAAAATATGTTCATTAATTGCATAAATATCTTTCCTTAGTTTGAGAGAAATTTACTCATTTTTTCAGTTATTTCCTCTTCTCTATGTCTACCTTTCCATCTGAAATAACTTATTTAGATATTAATACTACTGCTGTAATTCACAACTCATAACCTGTGTTATATGATCCTCCACTTAATCTCTTCCCAGTGCCTTCTTAGAAAGGATCTGGACTTCATCTTCCACCTTTATAACTTAGCTTCCATTGTATCCATTTAGATACTTAGCCCCTCTACTGAGTTCTTTATTTAACCTATCAGATTTTTCACACTAAGTTTTTCTCATTGAATTGTTTAAACGACTGTTTTCTGCTTCATATATCCAGCTTTCTATCTGCATCAGTTGGGAACTACTTATACCCATGAGTAGCAGAAAATCTAATTAAATAATGGTTTAAACAAATTAAGCTGTTTACTTTTCACAAATAAGAGGTTTGGATGTAAATGGATGCTGGCAGTTGCAAGTGTTAGAGTCAAGGTTTCTCTTTCCCATGGTCTTACCTTCTAGCCATCTTGCAGCAGGTGCAAGAAGAAATGAGAACAAGTAGAAGAAAGAAAGACAAGAAGCCATACCTTTATCAGGCAAACAGAGACTCTCCCAGAAATCCTCAGCAGAGTTCTTTTACCTCATTGTCTCCATGTAAGTATTAGCTTCATGATTTGAAAATAGTAAGATGAAATAAAACAATTTAACTACATTCAGTAGGAAGCATAAAAGGAAAGCAAACAAGAAAAACCACATAAATATTGCATAATATAGAGTGCAATAGCCATCTTTTGATTTTTGTTTTCTTAGACTTTTCACTTTGGTTTTAATATATACAAGGAATTTTAGAATTATTCATATTTTATTTAAAAGTATCACATCGTGAGGCAAAAAGAAATTTTATATTAGATCCTAAATACTTAGTAACATATATATAGTTTTTTTAATAAAAAAAAAACCTCTACTTTTCTTCTAAAATATATGGAGTTTTTCTATAATATTACAAAACACAGAGAAGCCAAGGTGGCGGCATGAAGTATATTACTAAATGTGCAGCCTCCACAACTACACTATAAAAATACAGCTATAAAGATAAATGGCCATCCTCCAGAACCAAGGGAGGAGAAGCTTTACAACTAGAAGGCAAGAGAAGGAGTGCATTGAGACTGAATAGAAGTTCCTGGCACCAAAACTGAGAGGTACAGACAGACATGAAACAGAGGCGGTGCGGGTGAAAGAATGGCAGCAGCAGCTCCTGGGTCCACTGCTTGGAAGGAGATTATAAACTCCAGGGTTGCACTGAATGTGATGCGGGCTGTGGGGCAATGGGGCGGAAGACCAGTGGTGTTCCAGCGGAGTTGTTCACAGGGATCACTGACACAGAGACTCAGGGGTGTGCAGACGCGAAAGCCAGGAGAAACAGCAGAGTTGGCGGAGGGGCAGCCATTGCGGGTTGCTCTGCCCCGGTGATTCTGAGACCCCGCCCCACCCAACCTACAACCCCGCCCAAGCTGTGCGCCTGCCTGCCTGCAGCCTAACCTAACAGACTGCCTTTGGGACAGAACTCCAAAAGTTCCAAACCCCAAACAATGAGGAGAAAGGCCTACAGGTCATTTCCTCCCAGTGATACCTCCCAGTGATAACTGCAAGACTGTGCACCCAGCCTTCAAAGGTGTACAACAAGAGTGTCCAACCTAGGTGATTGGGGAGGCTGAATCATTGGGCCCTATAGGACACCTAGCACAGAAAGCCACTCTATTAATTCAGGAAAGCAGCCAAAATGTGGAGACAAAGAAACAGGTCACAAATGACAGAAATGGAGGAAAGCAAACTACTGGATATAGAGTTCAGAACTACGCTTTTAAGGTTTTTCAAGAATTTTCTAGAATCTGCCGATAAACTTAGTAATATTATACAGAGATCCAACAGCAGACTAGAGGTTTGCAATAATAAAGTCAAAGATTTGAAACATGAAAAAGCAAAGAGCACCCAATTGGAAGAGAAAAAAGAAAAAAGAAGTATGAAGATAGTGTAAGCAGCATCTGGGACAACTTTAAGCGTACCAACACAGAATTATAGGGGTACCAGAAGAAGAGAGAAAGCAAGAGATTGAAAACCTATTTGAAGAAATAATGACAGAAAACTTCCCCTACCTGGTGAAAGAAATAGGCTTACAAGTCCAGGAAGTACAGAGGATCCCAAAAGGAATCCAAGGAGGACCACACCAAGACACATCATAATTAAATGCCAAGGGCAAAAGACAAAGAGAGAATATCAAAAGCAGCAAGAGAAAAACAGTTAGTTACCTACAAGAGAGTACCCATATGACTGTCAGCTGATTTCTAAATAGAAACCATGCAGGCCAGAAGGGAATGGCAAGAAATATTCAAAGTGATGAATAGCAAGAACCTACAACCAAGATTACTCTACCCAGCTAGGCTATCATGTAAAATTAATGGTCAGATAAAGAGCTTCACAGACAAGAAAAAGCTAAAGGAGTACATCACTACCAAACCAGGATTATTTGAAATGCTGAAGGGCATTCTTTAAGAAGAGGAAGAAGAAGAAAAGGGTAAAAATAAAAAGTATGAACAACAAAGTGACAACAAATACATATCTATCAACAAGTGAACAGAACAAGTCAATAGAAATATCTGATGAACAGAATAAAGTGGTGAATAGAATATAATTAAGGGCATAGAAAGGGAATGGACTGACAATTCTCAGGGGGAAGGGAACATGAGGGGTATGGGAAGAGACTGGACAAAAATCTTACATCTATGATGAAGACAGTGGTGGGGGTAAGGACACGGGGTGGCAAGGGAACCAGGTGGAGGGGAGCTATGGGGGTTAAAAAAAGGAACATCTGTAATAATCTGAACAATAAAGATTTAATTAAAAATAAAATAAAATATTACAAAATACAGTTAGTTTATTAGTATTTACTATATTTGTCTGGGTCCAAGTTTTATTAAATTGTTAAAATATTTTATACATGTAAAAGTAAGCAGACTATAAAAGAAAGAAATCAGATGAATATTTACTTTTAATATATGAAACAGAAAACTACAAACAAAGCAAAGAACTACTATCCAATATTTTTTAAAAATAAGATTGAGTAATAAATAAATCAAAAAGGGAAAGCTCATTATAGGGGAAGTGGGAAGGTATCAACTTCACCTAGAAGGAACAGAATAAGGTAAATTAGCAAATTCAGAGAAGCCATGCTGTCCAGCCATGATTTGGAGTGGGAGGGAATCACAATGGAGAGAGAACCTGTAGAACGATGCAAGGGTTTGTATGTTTGTGTGCATTTAACACTGAAAATGAGAAAAGAAAAGAACACAGGAGGAGTCTGACTAAGAGTAGTTAATGGTCTCAATCAGGACTTCATTCTACAGACTCCACTTCTACTTGTTTAACAACTGGAAACCCAAACTTCTTACAATGGCATTATGATGAGAAAAGCCACTGGGAAATGTAGCAAGCAATCTAATCTAATAAAAGAGTAATATGCAAATTAACCATCACTCTGAGAGACCTAAGCCACCCCCACCAGCCAAGCCATGCCCACCAACCAATTAGAGGGACTATATGCAAATTAACCCAGCCAAAATGGAGGTTAATTTTGTATACACAGGTGTGGAGTGAAGCCAAGTGCTGCAGAAGGGAGCCAAGCAGCAGAGAAGGGAGGGAGTGAGGCAGTGCAGACAGGAGGGGGTGAGGCAGTGGAGAGAGAAGGGAGCCAGGTAGCAGAGATGGGAGGGAGCTGAGGCAGCAGAGATGAGAGGAAGCAATGCAGCAGAGAAGGGAGTGAAGTCTGCCTCAGGTGACTTCGCTCCCTTCTCTGCTTTGCTCCAGCTGAGGAAGCCCTATTCTTACAGGAATCTTTCTGCAATAGGCCTCTAGTACTAAATATTACATGGTCTATTTAGCTCTCCCTTAGTGACAAATCTGGGAGATTTGTGACCCAGGCACGAAATGACATTACAAAGAGAAACAACATGACCTAATCTAATAAAAGAGTAATATGCAAATTAACCATCTCTCTGGGACACCCAAGCCATGCCCACCAGCCAACCCACGCCCACAAGCCAATCAGAGTGGCTGTATGCAAATTAATCCAGCCAAGATGGAGGCCAGCAGCCACGGAGCTAGAGTAAACAGCAGGCTTCCATTGCAACTGCCTGCCTAGGCTGACGGAGCCTCTGTTCAAGGTAACAATGTTTCAATTATAGAAGCCATGAAGCTGAAACAAACAGGAGGCTTCCTTACCTGTCTAGGCCTCAGCTCAAAGCAACAGTGTTTCAATTATAGAAGATAAATAAACCCCAGAAACCTGATTCCAGCCAGCCTCGCTGGAACCTTGGGTCAATGGGAGCTGTCAGCAGCCTGAAAGCCTGAAAATGGTCTTCAGATCCTCACCCCGGCTGGCCAGTCACCCCAGTAGGAACCCAAATCCTGAAGGGACTGTGGGCAGCCTGAAAACAGCCTTCAGCCCATCACCCAGGCTTGCCACACCACAATGGGGTGAGGGTCCACACTGGGGGGCTTGGCCAGTCTGCAAACAGCCATCAGCCCCTCACCCAGGCTGGCCAGGCATGCCAGCAGGTGGACATCCCCTGAGGGGTTCTAGACTATGAGAGGGCACAGATCGGGCTGAGGGACCCCTTCCCCCCAGAGTGTGCAAATTTTTGTGCACCGGGCCCCTAGTTCACTTATAAGGATGGTGTATTCTGGTTTGCCTGGGATGGTTTAAGCTTATTGTCTTGGCTTAATCATTAATAGTTCATTAATAGTTTTCTCCATTAGAAGCCAAAACTTTAAAAAGCTCATATTCAAGCTAAAAGAAGTATTTAAACTCATTTCAACAAATATCTTATAGTACATTTATGTGTAGGACTCCAGGCATCGCTAGGAGTAAAAATATGTGTTATGTATGACATTGCTTCCAGAAATCCTTGTGTGAGAGAAATAAGTCAGGTATAAAAATTCCATTGCATATGTAAAATGTTGACGAAATATTATGAGTATAAGAAAGAAAAAAATTTGGGGGGGGATCTATAAAAGATTCTTGGAATTGGTAGTATTGAAAGTGAATCTTAAAAGATAAGCCAAACTTTAGCAATCTATTATGTGAATCCTGACATCCAAATAAAGCACAGGTCCGACACACAGAGGTTACAAAAAGTAGATTTCTGATAGAAGGAAGATGGCTGCTGATGAGAAGGCAGACTGAAAGACAGTGAGAGAGAGAGAGAAGGAATGGAGAGTGTGTGGATGTACCAAGCGTAGAAATTTGTGGGTGTGCAATAGCTATACTCCAGAGGACTATTGGAGAACCCGAATGGGGCTCCCTTAACCGAGCGCTGCCTCCACTGCTGCTGAAATCTCTCCCGGAGCTGCTGAATTTGCTGCGGAAACCGGGCCATCTTGGGTGACTGTTACAAGAAACGTATACATCCAGGGATACTGCAAATAAGTCACCCAGGGACCAGCCAGGAACCCAGGAACACCGGAGCTCAAACCAAGAATACGTGGACCAAGACGAGCACTGCACCTCCTCACGGAAAGGTCAGATTTCGCTTGTTAAAAGCGTGGTTTGTATTCCAGGTGGGAGAGTTGAAAGCGCGCAGGAGAAGTCTCTGCACAGCAGAGTCTGCACCCCTCCCCTCGGGGCCAGCCCGCGCTCCACAAAGTCCGAGGCTGTTGGCACCAGCGTGACCAGAGTGTGGGAAGGGGTCCCGCAGGTTGCTAGCAGAAGGGAACCCAAAAAAACCACCCCATAACTGATCGGGTCACGAAAAGACAGCTTCGGTTTTGGGTCGCAGAGAAGAGACATTGGGAGAGTTACGCGCAGAGCTGGAAGAGGAAGGGAGCCCACGCATCTCTTTGGAGAGGTTCATTTTTCCCTCTCGTTATTAAATCTAGGCTTGGGATTATTAAACCCAATACATAGGAGCACCCAATTGGGGTCGCTCACGGAGACTGCAGGGGAAAACCCTGTTTGTGTGTCTTGAGAAGCAGAGCAGGGAGTGACGGATTCGGAAACCAGTTCAGGGGCTGTCCATTCTGCCAAACTTATATTAAGTGTGATAGGGAAAACAAAACCTAAATGCTGGCTAGAGAGGACTTGTAGCCGAAGAGGTCACTCCAGAAACACTGCCACCCAGAGGCTGATTCACAAACTGACTCTTCTGTAAACACAAATAAAGGCAGAAATACTGCCGGCTTTTAAATCAGGATTGGTGTACGACGCAGAGGAGTAGTGAATCGCAGGAAACTTCCATACTTTCCTGAATAGCTGACAAGACTAAGG
>PVJC01050981.1:0-11627 GCA_004026665.1 Murina feae | reverse complement strand
TAGAGCAAAGTATACATAAATAAACTCAACAAAGAAACAGTACAAAAGGAAAAACTATTTTCAAGACAGACAAAGTCTATTATATTCATAATAGACAAAGAACGCCTACAAAGTCATGAGGGAGAGAGGGGGAATGAACTACCCAAAAGAAAAATGTGATGATGCTTTTTTATTTCTATCATAAACAAGTTTACAATATGTTCACGGTCATCAGGCAAAAGCTGTTTTAAAACTCTGTAGGAAGAAGCAGACAGTTTTTCTTTTCGTTTTGTTTGTTTTAATACCAAAATAGCTTCTGGAGATCTTGGTAACAGATCATTTGTGGAATAAGTGATTCCTAAGAGTTCACATTCATTTATCCAATCAATATTTATTAGATTCCAATACATACATGTTTCTTATAGATGTGTTTAATGAATACATCTGGTAACTATATATAAGTTTAAGTAATTTTTCAGAGAGGAAAACCAAAGTAAAGTGAGTGGCTAATAATTTCTAAAGAGTTGAGGAGAACTAGATTTGTAGGAAAAGATTGTTGTCTTAGGGTGTTTGATCCATCTTTGAGCTACCGCATTTGTAAGAGAACAGGCAAAACTTGAAAGAACTTAAAACTAGGTGAGCATGACTCTAGCAGTGTCTCTGTCTCTCTCTCTCTCTCTCTCTCTCTCTCTCTCTCTCTCTCTCTATCTTTCTCTCTCTCCCCCCCCCATCCCTCTCTCTCCTCCCTCTGTCCTTCCCTCCCATCCACTTTTCCCTTCCTTCCCTCTTAGATAATATCTTATCACTTCGAATTCTAAAATTCAATGCTCTAGTAATCTCTGTCCAAACCAGTTAAGACCCTTTGCCAAATTTTGGTCACACAAAATACACTATTCCAAGAGAGTAATAACTATAATTTGTAAAGTGACACTCTGAAAGTAAGGCTTCACCTGCTATAAACACAGCCCCTAGATGCCCTCGCCTTCTCATATGCTGATATGCTAACTAAAATTCTGTAACCTTCAAAGAGTACAGCACAATATAGGGCATAAGCAAACAATATTCTTGCAGGTGGGGAACCAGATCTTTTTCTATAAGTAATGTTTAGGCTCTGTCCCAAGAAGCTTTTGTTTATAGTGGACATATTTTATTTATTGAATTTATATCCTAACTCATTCCAAAAAGCATTTGAGGCAGCTTGCAAATATATATATAATAAAATGGAAAGAAAGTAATAAAAATAGGGGAAATGAGTAAAGAACAAAGAGGAAACAAATATTCCAATCCTTTTTAAAAGTCAATATCATTTCTGTGATTGTGCGTAAAACGTAGGCCAGAATTTCAGGATGTGTAGGGAAAAGTTGGAAATAATTACAGAATCTGCATTGTCAGAGAAGAGAAAATGTACTCATTCTCTATATAAATAAGTTTTTTCTTAGGGTTAAACTCAGATATAATTCGTGTGAGGCTTTATGTGGGGAATATGGAACTCATATTCTACAGACTCACAGGGAAAAAACCCAGTTCTTATATGAAACTTAAATATAATTTAAAAGCATAACTTTGAAACACAAAATTTGATGAACGCGTTTCTTTGGGAAGGAAGCTAAAGCAACATAGGTAACCTTCAAATGATAGCTGTCCAGTGACCAAGGTGATCCAAGGGTACGATGTCATTTGCCAACAGAGAAGTTTTCAAACTGTGTTTAGCAGAGAAGGCTTTTCTTCGAAGAGAGCCTTCTAGAGAAGCCTAGTGTATAATGGATCAAGACACAGCTACATGCTTGCTTACATGCTCTCATGGTAGAATTCAAAAGCCAAAAATAAAGAGACTAAAACTTCAAATACTTTGAATACATTCAACAATTCAATGTATTGTGCTCCTGCTAAGTATTACTATAAATATTGTTTTATATATTATTTTTCTTAAAAATATTTTTCACCACAAAAATTAAAAATTGTTTTCATGAGAAAATTGACAGTCCCTGATACATTCTTTATTACAGCCTATAGTGCTGACTAAGCCCAGATCCTTAAGTGTATCAGGGTTCATCACTGAGCCACTTCTATGGTGGAAATACTAGCACAGGCTCCGGTCCATACTTCACATCCAGGTTCAAGGCTGTCCCATCTCCTCACAACAGATAGGCAAGCAGTCAGAAATCTTCTTAGGAACACATTTTGGAAGAACACAGGACCCGACCGAGTGCTTGGCTCACTTCTAAACTTGGCTCACTTTCAAACTAGGCAGTTTGAGCCCAAACATTTCTCAGCATCAACATTACCAGTGATCAGGGTTTTTTCACTCCTATCAGCCAAATGCCAGGTAACTGTTGTCCTCATTCAGTCTCAAGCACCACCCTACTTCTCCCCCCATCCTTTGCCCTCAAGGCTCAGAATAAAACTACTCCTGAGCAGTCAGTCAGCTTCCATTCCTTGCCCATGGTTCCTCACCTGGCCTTGCTCCTCGGTCCCAAACTGGGTGGAAGGCCCACAGAGACCAAGTCTTAACCATGTAAAGAGAAAACAAGAAACAAGAAGCTGCACCAGGAGAAAGGGACTTTAAATCCTCCACTCTCTCACCCAGAACTCCACAAAGTGTGCTTTCTCAGACTTTATCTCGGGGTTCAAGCACAAAGTGGAGGCCCTCCCTAAGAAAGAGTGAAAGAGGTGAGGAAAGTGACCAAGAACTACAACTTAGAAAAACCTAGGTCATGCATTCATAGCTACTTCTAAATAACATGATGTTCATGATGTAACCAACAGCACGAATAAGCCATAGAACACACACCAATGTTACTGAACTAATTAATACAGAATTAACATAGAAACAGCAGTCTGGTATATCCTGTTTACATGTTGATGAATGTCTATTACCTTGTTTTATCATCGTTAGTGTTTTGTCTTCTTTGCAATAGGTTAAAAACATTAAGATTAAAATATATCCAATTTTCCTAAATAACAGTAAGCACTTACATAGTCCCTATTATGAGCCAGGCATTGTTTAAAGGGAATATATATATACTAGGGGCCCGGTGCACAAAAATTTGTGCACTCAGGGTGTCCCTCAACCTGGCCTGTGCCCTCTCGCAGTCTGGGACCCCTCAGGGGATGTCCACCTGCTGGCAAGCCTGGCCAGCCTGGGTGAGGGGCTGATGGCTGTTTGCAGGCTGGCCAAGCCCCCCATTGGGGTGTGGCCAGCCTGCATGCGGAGCTGAGGGCTGTTTTCAGGCTTTCAGGCTGGCCACAGCTCCCATTGACCCAACGTCCCAGCAAGGCTGGCTAGAAGCAGGCTTCTAGAGTTTATTTATCTTTTATAATTGAAACTGTTGCTTTAAGCCAAGGCCTAGGCAGGTAACAAAGCCTCCCGTTTGCTTCAGCTCTGTGGCTTCTATAATTGCAACTATGTTGCCTTAATCAGAGAGAGGCCCAGCCGGCCTAGGCAGACAGTTTACTCCTGGTGCAACAGAAGCCTCCTGTTTGATCTAGTTCCATGGTAGTTGGCCTCCATCTTGGCTGGGTTAATTTGCATACAGCCACTCTGATTAGCTGGTGGGCATGGCTTAGGCATCCCAGAGAAACGGTCAATTTCAATATTACTCTTTTATTAGATAAGATATGTAAAGAGAATACACACACACACATATACACATTTACAGTACAGTAGGTCCTTGGGTTATGTTGGCGATCTGTTTCTACTGCGCAAGGTAACTCGATTTTCGCTGTAAGTTGGAACCCACCTACATAAGCACCTATGTCACTCACATGGAGCTCATCCGCAGCAGTAATGGAGTGAAACAGTAAAAAAAAAGTTTAAAGAAAGACAACAATTCCTGACCTTCAATTGTGGTAAATAAATAATAAAAAACATAAAGCATATATGTACATACGTCAAAATGACAGAACTTTTTTTTAATAAAAATACAGGCTGACCTTAGGTTATGTCGGACTCGACATACATATTTTCATGGTTACGTCGCCATCTCCCATTTATTTATATTTTTAAAAAAACCTCCACCATTTCGACGTATGTACATATAGCTTTATGTTTTTTATTATTTATTCACCACAAGTAAAGGTCAAGAACTGTTATCTTTCTTTAAAATTTTTTTTGATGTTTCACTTCATTACTGCTGTGTATGAGCTCTATGTGAGTGACGTAGTTGGCGAAAATTGCGTTACATGGTGCCATGGGAACGGATCTCCGAGGTAACCCAAGGACCTACTGTACTGTAAATGGGAGATAGATGGCCACGTAACCACGAAACGACATACGTTGAATCCAACGTAACCTGAGGAGTCGCCTGTATTCTCCTTTTACCCTTCATATTACAAAGACATTATTATTTCCATTTTAAAGGTTTGGAAATTAAGTCACGAAGAAGCTAAGTTATTTCCCCAAGATTAAGAAGCCAGTTGGTGGTACAACTGGGGATTCGATGCAAGGAAACCTGCCCGCAGAGTCTGTGCTCTTAACCACTACATGACTCTTCCTGAGTTTCCCTTAATCACATGTGACTTGACTTTAGGGAAATCCACATCAAATAAGAATGACTCTTAGCTACTTCCTTGTTTTTGCTGTGTGCCCGTAGAAGGAAAAATGATATTAAAGTCTAAGCAAAACATGAATATATGGGAATAATTTCAGCAAAACAAAATCCTAGAACCCGTTCTCCAGTCTGTCAAAAACGCATCACTGTTTTCGCTATCTCAGAATATTGGCAGCCATTTCATTTCTCATTTTCATTTCATTCCAGGAACACAGCTTTCCACACATTCATGAATTAGGTAGCTGAAAATATCCGATTGTTTTATGATCCAGATAACCTAGACTTGACTTTGGAAAATAGAACAGAATATTTAGAATGTATGGTATGGAGCCTAAAGCTTTCTTTTCAATTGATTTATAAATTTTTTCTTATTATAAAAATGTATGCTATGGTAGAAAAAATTTTAAATGCCATCTAAGAAATAGAAACAAAACCCATGACACAGGGACAACCAATGCAAACATTAGTATATATCTTTTCAAATTTTATCTGTCTATACTAGCTACCATTTATTGGGCATTTAAAGATTGTCAAGCACTGTGACAAGCACTTATTATGTTTTCTCATTTAATTGTCACAGAAAATTTCAAGGCAAGTACTATTATTATTATTCCCATGCTGTTGTAACTGAAGCTTAGAGAGGTCTAGAAATGTGCCTTTAGCCAAGGGTTCCAACCTAGGACTGCAGGGGTTGCTGATCCTACAATCTCACTGAGATAGATACGCCATCAATAATCCCACCTTAAGAACTGTGCTAGGCACAGGCTTAACAGATGCACTTTGCTTTCATTCCCCAATTTTATCCCTCTGTTCGTTTAAATTCAAGTTCTCTGGTTTCCTTTAACTCAGGGTTTCTCACCTTGGCAGGCATGACGTTGTTAGTTGAATGATGGCGTGTTTGTGTGTGTGTGCGTGTGTACATACTACCTGTGCAATATAGAATGTTTGGCTGTGTAGAAACATCCCTGGGCTCCATTCACTAGATGCCAGTAGCATTCCCTTAAATGTGACAACCAGAAATTAAGGTAGGAGGGCAAAATAACCTCAAACTGGAGAACTATGACAGTTTAATAAATTCTATAACAGTCTTTGGAAATTCAAAGTCTGATTAACAGTCTGTTAACTGAGATAGACCTTTTTCGTAGAAACAATTCAATAAAGACGATCTACAAATTTTCCTTTATAGAGAGCCCCCTTAGGATTCCTGACCAGGTTCCCATGCACTTCTCCACAATTCTGCGTTGTTTCATTGTGTTTTGTTTTTGAATAGTTCAATCCTTGCAACTCTGCAAATCAGCCATCTGATAAATGAGCTTGAGGCTGCCGGCCAAAGCCTCTGGATAAATGAATTTTGACAGAATAGCTCCTCAAATACTGTTATACACATCTGAATAGTCAATCCTGGGTTCTTTTCCAAATATGTCTCCCAGTAATTCTGGTCTTTCCTCTCATAATATTCTATTTTATATTCATGAACCCAATTCATCTTTATTGCAGTTCCTCTGACCTCTAATGTGAAATGCAAGCTCTCAAGGATGCTTTGTCTGACTTATCATAGTCCCATGTGGATCTTTCTCAACGGGAGATCTCCCGCTGGTTCAGCAAAAGCTGGGCAGTGTGAGCTGATTACAGCCCTAAGACCCCAGACTTGCCATTTCACCTCCACCGTCAGGATGCACAGCTATCGGGGAGCTCATTAAAAATAATTTTGATGAAGAGCATAAATACTGACAATTAGTTTCTGTGACCTTTTAAAATCCATTTTGCCTCTTGAAATTTTTTCCCCTGCAACAGTTAGAGTGCTAATGGATTCACTTTTGTCCTTTGAGGCCCTTGAAGAACAAGCTTTCTCTTTAACCATCAAATGTGCTACTGAAAGGGATTTCTGAATGCAGGCTGCAACTTCCCCCTTTGACCCTCATAACTAAGGAGTAGACAGAGACAGGTTATATTTGGCTTTTTCTAATTACCTTAATTGCCTCTAAAACAAATACCATAAAGTTTCATTTAATAACACTTAACAACAGGGACTTTCCCAATCCACTTATTTTTGACGCAGTGAAAATGTTGCAGTCTACAATATTGACTACTTTGATGTCAATAAAAAAGAGAAAAAAGACAAAAATAGATTATATGATAAGCAAGCTTTCTTTAGTCTTTCACTTTTGAACCATATATTCTAATTTATCTTCAGTTTACGTGGAAAGAACCGAGTGTTAAGCGCACTAATGAGAATTTGTGCATAATAGCCTGGTCGTTAGAACTGGGGGGTGAGGGGGGGGTATGACAAATCAAAACGGTTGGTAAACAAAATAAATTACATAAATTATCAAAATAATAAACAGACGCTGCTACAATGAACAGACCTGTAAATCTCAACAGTTTAACTCAACAAATGTTTATTTCTCACCCAGGTAAAGTCAAAAGGAGATTGGGCAGACCTCCTTCAGCCATGCCACCTGAATATACCACCTCCAAGTTCATTTCAGCAGGGGAAGAAAGAGATAAAGGAAACACACTGGCTCTTACCTGCCTTGGCCTGGCAGTGACCATTAGTGAATTCTGTTCATAGATGATTGTCTAAAACAGTGATTGTCAACAGGTGTGCCACAAGCATTTTTAAAGCATGCAATACCTATTTAGTCAGGGACACTGACCTCTTTTCCCTTAGACTGTCAAATTTGAAAAAATGACAAGTCAATATAACAACTGCCATCAGGTGTGAAAGAATCAAAATTATAACTATGATTTTAGTCACACCGGAAAAAAAAATACATTTTTTTTGGTGTGCCACAGAATTTTAGTCATTAGTTTGTGTGCCATGAAAATGCAACTTTTCAAATTCTAGGCTCTGTTAGAAAGGAAACTCATTAGAAAGAATTCGGAATGGATCTTAAGCACCAACCTACTGTGTCTATTCCACCTTCTCCACAATTTATATTCCATTAGCAATCTTTGGAAGAATGTTATAAAGGTGAAAATTTTTCAGTGCCAAAAGCTAATAGACATGTGCAGGGTAGTGGTTGAGCATATGGGCTCCAGAGACTTCATGCTATCTGAAGACAAATTCTCTTTGCCCTCTTTGAGCTCCACTTTCCAAATCTGAAAATGGGTATAATCTTGCTTCAAAATGACTAACGGTAACTGAACAATAAATGCTACGCATTGTAATTCTAACCATTATTCATCAAATTTTGTTTACTAATAAAAAGTAGAGATTCTATGATTTAAAAACAAACATGAATTTTCCATCATAATAGATTTTCATGTAAGAGTGGATTTTCCAGACTCTCTTGCAGCTAAGTTTTTGAATGTGATTTAGGGTCCACCACAGACACACTCATATGAAGATTTAGACAGAAGAAATTAGGCTGAGGTTACAGCTGTTTCTGCTCTCAAGCCTGATCATGAAGGTATTTTCCTTCTCTGAGACAGTGCTACCAGAGATTGCAGTGTCTATTCCCTTGCTTCATGAGTCTGATGAAGGCGGCGTCCATTTGCTGGTGCACAGTATAGCAGGCATGAAACCAGCAATAGTACGTGCAGTTTCCTGATCCTGTCAGATTCTAGAGTATAGAGGCTGGCAGCTTCCCAATATCAGAAAACTGAACAAAAATTCATGCAGTTACATATGCATTAAAAAATATTTACCAAAAGGCTTCTATTTACCATACTATACTGTACTGTACTAGGTGACGAGAATTAAATGGAAAAGCAAAATATATACACCCCTGCCCTTAAGGAACTTACAGCCTAGTTGAGGGAACAGAAATAAACAAAATAATTATACAAATAAATATTTATTTACAAACTCTGACTACTCTTAAAGTCATGCCTGTTTTCCTTTCATCTTATTCCCTGGGCAGCGAATATCATCAGGAATTTCTGAATGTTTAGTTCAGTTTACCGAGCTTAATTGTTAAACTAAGAGAAGTTACAATCAGTGTAGATATCAAATCAAGACCAATTGAAACCAGCAACGATGACAATGCAAAACCTCTAAGAAGGCCTTCTTCTGGCAAATGGCTACAATTTAACGGTTACGGTAAGCAAAGCCATTCTCTCCCAGAGACAAAGGAAAAAAATACAACCAGAATGTCAGTGCGGAGGGAAATAATTGGTCATATTGACAGAGCGTTAATGGAGCCTGTGTCTCTGGCTGAATAATATTGATCTCACTAATGTCCTTTCCCGTGTCAGCTCCCTTTCATTTGTTACACAGCACGCCATCTTCCAGCCTGGAAGGGTTACACTCAGCATTTCCGCGGGTGATGATTTGGCAACGGGCGTCTTCAGGCTCAGATCTTTTACCACGCACATGGGGGGCTCAGGAGGTCAGAAGGGAAAAGACTGGATTTGGGTGAGTCTGAAGACAGGATGACATTCAAACCATTTTTCTTTCTGGATTTGAACAGATTATGGACAGTACTGGGTATTATTATATCGTTAAGGCTTCCAGACAGACAATAAAGATACTGTTTATGGAGTCACAGAGTTTTAACCCATCCTATAAAAATGTTTTGTTTTGCTTTTAAATATATTAGCTATTTATAAGGTTATGTCACAGTCTTATTGAAAATAAAGAAATTTAGATGGAGCTTAAGCACAGTTAAAATACCTATCTACCTTGCCCGGCTGGTGTGACACAGTGGTTGTGTGTCAACTCATGTATCAGGAGGTCACGATTCAGTTCCCCATCAGGGCATTTGCCTGAGTCACGGGCTTAATCCCCAGTTGGGGGGGGGGGGGGAGTGTGCAGGTAGCAGCATATTGATGATTCTCTCTCATCACTGATATTTCTATCTCCCTCCCTCTCCTTCTCCCTTCCTCTCTCTGAAATCAATAAAAAAATTTTAAAAAATACATCTTACCTTCATTTGTTTTAACTTTTAATTATATAAGGGGGAAAAGAAAAATTAATACAAAATGTATATATACGTGTGTGATAGCTAAAACTTAATAATATAAAAAATATGCTTCACCCCAAATAGATCCAGAGACATGGAAGCATGCAACAGACTGACAAATCTCAGAGGGAAGGGGAGCCCCCCCACCCGAAGACATTAACCAAAGAATTTATATGTATATATGCATAATCCACGGACACAGACAATAGTGCAGTGAAGGCCTGGGGAGAGAACAGAAGGGGTAAGGAAGGGGGGAGGGGTCAATGGAGAGGAAGGGGGACATCTGTAATATTTTTAATAATAAAGATAAATTTTAAAATATGTAGGTTTCAACATTAATAGGATATCTACCTATCTCAGTATCTTGTACATAATAAACCCTAATTTGTTACATGAATGAGTGAATGAATAGGAAACACAAATGCAATGTGTTTTAAGTTGCAGCACTGTATTTTAAGATGATTCAGATTTTCATACCAGATTTTAAGAATTAAAGCTAATTTAAGTCAGACAGCTCTTTTACCCAGACAGCCTCAATAAGAGTGGTTATTTTTATTTTAAGCATATTTAAGGGAATATTTTTAAAGCAAAAAAGATGGGGAGCACCCTTGATTTATCACTCTTAAAATTTAGACACAGAATGTATAGGTTTCCATTTGTCTTCTTGTCATAGGTCTCCAAAATATTTAGGGGTAGGATCGAAAATCTGTTAATACAAACTATTCAAAAATAACAATACAATCTATTCAAAAATAATAACCAAGAACCCGCATTTTCACATCAGCAAAATGTCTGTCCTACCAACACTTCATGCTCTCTAGAGAAGGTAAACAGCTAGCACCCATAGGAGCAGGCCTCGGTCCTTCAATAGTGTTTGTATCCACACACAAAGGGCACTATAAAAAGGCATAAGCGAAGACATACAGAAGGCCGAAAAACATATGAAAACATGCTCCAAGTCACTTATTATACGAGAAATGCAAATCAAAACAATAATGCACTATCACCTCACACCTGTCAGAATGGCTATCATCAACAAATCAGCGAGGATGTGGAGAGAAGGGAACACTTCTGCACTGCTTGTGGGAATGCAGACTGGAGCAGCCACTATGGAAGACAGTATGGAGTCTCCTCAAAAAATTGAAAATGGAACTCCCATTTGACCCTGTGATCCCACTTCTGGGAATATATCCCAAGAAACCAGAAACACCAATCAGAAAGGACATATGCATCCCTATGTTCATAGCAGCACAATTTACCATAGCTAAGATTTGGAAGCAGCCTAAGTGCCCATCAACAGATGAATGGATTAGAAATCTGTGGTACATCGACACAATGGAATACTATGCCGCTGTAAAAAAGAAGGAATTCTTGCCATTTGCATCATCATGGATGGAACTGGAGAGTATTATGCTAAGTGAAATGAGCCAGTCAATGAAAGAAAAATACCACATGTCCTCACTCATCTATGGATAATAAAGACCACTATAAATTGATGAAAATAAACAGATACAGAGGCAGAACAGCATTGAATGGACTGTCAACCTACAGCTGGAAGGCTGGGAGGGTTGGGGGGTGGTTAAGAGATCAATTGAAGGACTTGCATGCATGCATATGAGTATAATCAATGGACACAGGACACTGGGGAGTAGGGGAGGAGGGAGGAGGGTCAGGGGAGAAAAATGGAGACCTATTTAACACTTGTTGTAATACTATAAGCAATAAAACAAAATTTTTAAAAAAAGGCATAAGCATAAAAAATGAAATTCAAATCGACACACAGAGGCAGGGATCAAGTACTTGTCCCTGAAAATAAGACTCTAGACTCAAAATAATTATAACGGAGTGATTTCTAAAACATTTCATCTGCTCAGTCAATCTCTAATATTTTCAAAACATGTGCTAATTAACATCCAACGTTACTATATCTTAAGACTGTGAAAACCAGAACTATAGTTTAGAAAAATAATTATTATAACATATACCTACCAGTAATTATATTCCAGGCAACAGTTCAAAGTGTTTTATATTTACTAACTCATTTGGTATATGTATGCTCACTTGTCTTCCTCTCTCTCTCCCTCTCCCTCTCCCTCTCTCCCTCCCTCCCTCCCTCTCTTCCTCCCCCCCTACACAAATGTATTCAGATTGATGACAGTCGTTTTACACTAATCCAGAGATAATCAGCCTC
>PVJC01050980.1:0-11622 GCA_004026665.1 Murina feae | reverse complement strand
GTACCAATCTTTGTAAAACTTTATGTAATAATAAAAAAATTAAAAAAAAGAATATTTGTTTAAAAGAGTTCATTCATTGGTAAGTTTCACATCAATGATAATTATATTTCATCTGTTTTAATTATGAAACATAATTAACCATTAAATTAGCTATACACAAACCACGAATTCCCATCCAGTGTTTCCATCATCCATTCTTTTATCATTTGCTTGTTGCTCCTTAATTTCTAATCTTATCATAATGCCCTTTTATCACAATCCCCCCAAACTTTCTCTAGACTATAATGGCTTCTCTCACTTCCATCTCTCATTGTCCACTCTTTCCTGATTTAAGACCCTAATTAAAATGCTCCCTTCCCTGGACCTGCTTTGTCTTGCCAATGCCTATTCATACTTTGGGTTGCTGCTTGCATATTCCTTATGAGAAACTCCCTTTGACCACCACTAAACTTGGAGCTCTCTGTTATGTTCTCTCAGATTAACTTTGGCTTCAAATCAATTGTCAAATTTTAAGTAAACTTAATGTATTTTTATGTTTAATTAATGTTTGCATTTTTTGGAGTATTGTTGGTTATGTCTATCTTAGTGACAGATGAAGAACTAGTACTAGCACATAGTAGAAAACGAATACTTGTTTAAGACAGAAGGAATTAATTGGGATAGAGAAAGTGCAAGAGTAGAGGGAGAACATGGCAGTAAAGACCATGAGTATGAGAATGTATGCAAATGTTATAAGAAAGGAAAACATAAGACTTATAGTGTGAAGATTATAATGTGAAGATAGAAATCAGGAATTATTTTATTATTTGAGATTTTTACAGGTTCTGTGTACTAAAATATCAGGATTATTAAGCTGTCTACTATTGAATGCAAATCATATCATTGTAATCTTTAATCATTAGCAATGGACTGGACCATAGAAATCCTATATAATAAAAGCCAATATGCAAATTTACTGAATGGTGGAATGAGTGGTCACTATGATACGCACTGACCACTAGGCAGCAGGCGCTCAACACTGGAGTTTCCCCCTGGTGGTCAGTGTGCTCACACAGGGGGAGCACCACTCAGCCAGAAGCTGGGCTCACAGCTGGCGAGTGCAATGGCAGTGGTGGGAATCTCTGCTGTCTCTGTGGCAGCATTAAGGATGTCCAACTGCTGGCTTAGGCCTGCTCCCCAAGAAATTTGTGCAAGGGGCTTGACTCTGGGTACCTTATGGCCCTACAACCCTGTCCCCCAACCTACTGGTTGTTATGGAAGGTCATTCCACCATCTGGTTTAATTAGCATATTAGCTCTTTATTACATAGGACTAGAAGCCCATTACAGGAAGATTCCTCCAAGAATAGGGTTTCCTGAGCCAGAGCGAAGCAGAAAAAGGAGCAAAGCCCGCCTTGGCTCCCTCCTGTCTCTGCCGTCTCGGGTCCCGTCTCTGTCGCCTCAGTTCCCTTCCTCCCTTCTCCCTCCTTTCTTCACCATCTCCACTGCCTCAGCTCCGTTCCCTTCTCTACCACTTGGCTCCCTTTGGCAGCACTTGGCTTTCTTATACCCTGTCTTTAGTCTTCAGTTGCCTGTGTATGCAAATTAACCACCATATTTGATGGGTTAATTTGCATACAATCACTCTGATTGGTTGGTGGGTGTGGCTTGGTTGGTGGGTGTGGTTTAGGTGTAACAGAGTGAGGGTTAATTTGCATATTACTCTTTTATTAGATTAGATTACTCAACAAATAAAGATAATCAGTCCAGATAAATGATTCTTAATTTCTTAATATATTTATCAATAAATAAACATGCATGTATAATGCATTGCTTACATTATGTTTTCATAAAGTGAAATTATAGTAATAGCTCTATAAACACATTAAAGGTTAGACTTTCAAAATTCACATTCTTTTAAGTGGGCCTGCTAAAATAATTTGAGTATGTTTTTGGTTCTTGGGATAAATTAATATTTTAATATTTCCTGTTATTGATTAAACATAAATTTAATGGAAGTAAGTTCTGAATATTTATTACTGCCTTGATATACTTATTCACTTGTATTAATTTATATTTTTGCTCTTCATTTTGAATAAATACATTTTAAATATTAATTTTACTTGTTTCTAATTCATGAATCTTTTATGTGAACACAAAGATGACTTGTTTAATTGTGTATTTTTTTTTGGGGGGGGGTTAGTTTAAGTGGTAACCTGAGGGGACTATAGAACTAATGCATATAAACCACCCTCACAACTTCAAAGAATATTATCTACATAAAAGTAAAATACTTGTTACTTCGATGCTTATACACTGGAATATATTATTTACATGTAAAGTCTCAAGACTATAATATATCTATTGTTAGTTTTCAGAGGTGATTTTTGTGGTTGTGGTAATGTTTTTTGCAAAAATAGTAAGATTTTTATGTTTAAAGAAGGTGGAATTGTTTGTTTTTTCTGCAGTAGTAAAACCTTATTTGATTGCCTATTCTGTTTCACAATAATAATTATTATGACTCTGAAACTCTCCTGGCATTTTGTTAGTAACAGAACGAATAAAACCATGTCAATTTTTCTGTTTATTGTAAAATTCTAGTACTTGAAAATTGTTGATAAGGGACTTTAAAGCTCTGAGCCTTTCTATTGGGAAAAAGATAAGCTAGCTCTTCAGCGGTGTTTCAGAAATAGCCCTGGACAGCAGGGATCAACATTATTAACTACCTCAATGATAATTATCCAAAGGAAAATGCATATGCAACTATAACTAGAATTATATAAAACATTTTGTATATTGTATCCCAGAAAATGTAACCATTTTTAAGTGATGCTGTTTCATATATGTTCATAGTTTAAAAGTAAGATTACCAGAGTTCTTTTTAAGTGAATTTGAACTGATAGTTATCTTAGATGGAGCTTTTTAGGATAAGCCAATTACTTTCAAACACACCATAGCTGGGTCCAGCATATTCTACAAACTCTCTTGATGATCCTGACATGTAGAAAACTAAGAGACTCTGACTTAAAGAGCTATAATTTGTTTAGATTACCCAGCACATAGTCTCATAAATAGTAAGCAGATAGTAACTATTCATTATTAATGCCAATGACTATAATTTCCATTCTGTCATATCCTGGTTCACATTGCCTAGTGAGAGAATGTGGTCAAATTGGTCCTGTTTATGAATATATGGTTTCAAAATATGAATTTGGCTCTCAAGTTTCACTAGCCCCTCTGAATGTTTATTCATTCAGGCAATAAATAGCCAAAAGTAAAGAAATACCGTTTACTGGCATATGTGAAAGTACTCCATTGTGGCCCAGTAGAGGATATCTCTGGTCAGTCTTGCCAGGGTTATGATGAAGGGTACATGTCCGTCACCTTCTGGTAACTGACTCTATGGGTAGATCTTCACCTTCTTCCTTACCAGCTGCTTGGATCAGGATGCTGGAATAAATTGTCCCGAGAGAACAAATCCTGCTTTTAGATGCCAGAGCCAGACTACGTGAGAGAAAGAGTGGAGGGTTTGCTCCTTTCTTTAAATAATAATTTATTCTCTCTTAAGCTAGGCTCAAAGGGTGTTCTGGGTGTAGCTAATTAATTTTTCAAGTCCTTCATTCCTGAAAAGGAAATGAGAGTGAACTATGAGCCCTGCAGAGGGAAAAGCGACCAGTGCAGAATCTAATCACAGAGAGAGGAAGTGATCTTACAGTTTAGTTCTGCTTAATTGTAGTTTTTGGTTGCTCTGGAGATAATATCAGAAATAAAAATTATACATATAAGGCTCAAGTCCTACCTCTTCAACTTAATAAAACTCACTTTTAAAATACTGTCGTTTTTTTATTTTTTTATTTTATTTTTTATTTTTTATTTCATTGCTTAAAGTATTACAAGTGATAGATAAGTATTACAACAGATGATAGATAGATCTCCATTTTTCCCCTTGCCCTTCCCCCCTCCGCCCTAACCCCCAGATTCTTGTGTCCATTGATTATGCTCCTAGGCATGCATGCAAGTCTTTCAGTTGATCTCCCAACTCCCCCCCCACCATCCCCAGCCTTCCAGCTGTAGGATGATAGTCTGTTCAAGGCTGCTCTGTCTCTGTATTCGTTTATGTTTATCATTTTGTAATGGTCTTTATTATCCATAAATAAGTGAGGTCATGTGGTATTTTTCTTTCATTGACTGGCTTATTTCACTTAGCATAATGCTCTCCAGTTCCATCCATGCTGATGCAAATGATAAGAATTCCTTCTTTTTTGCAGCAGCATAGTATTCCATTGTGTAGATATACCACAGTTTTCTAATCCATTCATCTGCTGATGGGCACTTAGGCTGTTTCCAGATCTTAGCTATGGTGAATTGTGCTGCTATGAACATAGGGAAATACTGTCGTATTATATACTATTAAATCCCATTTTCCATTCATAAATGGACTGCAATATTAATCATATTTCTGAAATTTTAAAAGATAGTTTTCAATAAGAGATTCATAAATTGTTTATGTTCATTAACAATACAAGGGTTCCATAGTCAAATATGTTTGAGACAAACTGCCTTTACTTCAGTATTTATCTGGTGCTTTCATATGCACTGTAAGTCTCCAGGGGAGACATGGCAGGGTTTTTCTTCAAAAATGTTTATGTATAGACCTTATTTCTAAAAAGCTATTAGGGAATTAATAATCTATTGGCAAACTTTTGGAAAAAATTGGCTTAAACATCCTAAGTAAAGTAACTAAGGAACATTGTCATAAACATTTTGTACTATGTAATTTCTGAACAATACATATTTTGTCTAAATATTTCTTTACATTATGTTATTGTGGTTGAAATGGTAATATTTGTTTGGGACATAACAATTATGTGAAAATTATATTTTAGAAAAAACAGTTTTGAGCTCCAGACCAGAGCTCCACCAGAAAAGAGGAGTGGGTTGAGACAAATAGGGATAAAACATCTCTTCATCTGAGCCTTGATAAAACTTCAGAAGAGAAACAACAAGCATAACTTTTCACCAATCAAAAACATAGAAGTAGAATCTTTAGAAAGGGCTAGGTTAAAGTTAGGCTAAAAATAAGCAAAAAGGAAAGAAGGGAGGGAAGTAAGAAGTAAATTCTAGGGTGGGAGAGCGGGGAGGTAATTCCTGGAAACACAGGCACAGACATATTCCTTTAGGAATTATTCAATTGAGAATCAACAAAATATTTCAGAACCCTCTCTGAAAAAGCTTAGCAATTTTTTTTAATCTTAAATGAGTCTAGACTCTTACTCTATTGATGCATACTATTATTATTGGGCAATTCTCATTCATACAGTAAAATAATAGGTAGTATAGAGAGAATACAGTGCTGTGAATGTAAGGTCAAAGACCAAAGAGAATACCATCCAAGTTTTCAAGGAGTAGCAGTTGTGGAAATAAAAATGACAACAATAATTATAATAATAAATGTATGAATGTAAATATGATAAATATATAATAATACTGAGTGCTCCCTTCGTCAAAATTCTGAAGTTGTTTCTTCCTGGTATTTTTAAGTCTACTTTTTTACTGGGGAACAGTTAATATATTAGCTTCCTTACTTATAATATTCCATAAACTAGTTATGAAGAGCAGTAGAAGTTATTAGAACTTGCTAATTCCTAGTGTTTTTTTCTTCCAACTTTATACTAGAATAATAACATTTAATGACAAAAAGTCTAGAATATTAGCACTAAAAAATAATCATAGGAATGTTTACTCTTATTGTAACAGAAATCTAGGTTAAGGAAACAGCTCCTTGAAATCTAGCTTTAAAAACTGCTTGCCATTGTTATATGGCCCCATTCGCACCCTAGTCTACCACTACGGGCTGCCAAGTGATTTCACAATCCATTTCCCACTCCACTCTGTGTAACGTCAGTGAGCGTAATTTCAAATGTGTTACTACTAGACTGTTTTGATGAATTAAAATATATTCTAAAGAGAATAAAAAGAAAACCTATAATCCACTTTAAAGAAAATCTGCCAAATTCTATTTTAAGTGCTAGCATTTCTCATCCAGAAACCAATGTAAACTAAATTATAGAAAACTTCATTCATGTTCCATTTAATAAAGTATCTTAATTCCACAAGACAAGATATCCTGGATTGCCATTTAGTTCTGCAGTAAGAAAAAGCACAGTATTGTGCAGGGGCCCAATAAAATACTGTTGCAGTGCACTGTTTTCTATGGGTTCTCTAAAAGTCTATCAGATAATTGTCACTGCTAATTGTGCAGTTTGACCTTAGAGGCCAGACACTGGAAGGCTCTGAAGTGATAAGTTATGCACATTCCAAGATTAACCATAGGAAATGCTAAGTATATTTGATTTTCTAGAGAGGAAGGAGAAAGATCTATTGCTTGTGGATTAATGACAATGTAAGATATTATAAAGTCAATTGCATGAATATTGTTAGCTCACTATACACAACTGGAGGTCTGGTGAATGAAATTCATGCATGGGAGGGGGGCCTGTGTGCAAGGATGATTGCGCAGCTCCCCCATTGATCGCCCCACAGAGGGTAGCCTGTACCTCCCTCTGTGCGGTGGTTTTGGGGCAATGGTGGGGCCCTCCGACCAATTGTATCACATCAGCCTTGGATGGCCTGGCACCAGTGCCTGTCATAGCATGGTCATCCAGAAGGTCATCCGGATGGTCATTCTGCTGTTCAGCAATTTGGTGGATTTGCATATTATGCTTTTATTATTATAGATATCTGTATACCAGAATGATTGTCAGAAGAGAGGGAAATTGACATTGTCTATAAGGTTTTCCAGTGCAATTATGTGGATATAGGGACTGGAGTTTCCAGCAGTGAATATTAAGCCTATATTCTCATGGTCTCTTCAGCTCAAAATGTCACCAGACAATGACTGCACCTGGAGTGGGTCTGCCTGGACTGGCCTTTAGTGTGTGGGTTTTTTACTTTGTGCAGGAAAAAAATTCACAAAACAAGTCCAGGTGATTTTGAGAGTATGTTTATTAAAGCTATGGACAGTGAAACCAAGGAAGGGCTTAGGAGAGAAGCAGCAGGAGAGAGCTGAGGTGGTGCTCTGCTTCGGCTCCCTAGAAGTGTTAGAGGAAAGATGTAAGCCGAAGCAGGGCTGCCGTTAGCTCCCAGGAAGTGAAGGTCACAGGGACAGAAGTGAGGCAAGGCAGGGCTGCTTGTAGCTTACAGGAAAGTCAGATAAAAAGGAGGCCTTGGAGACGGGGTCAGGGGGTAACCCCAGAATGAACAGCTGTTGCCTGCTGCTCCTCTGGTTGCAAGTTTCCTGGGGATCTTTAGAGTTTAGGAGGAAGGAAAAAGTTCATGTTGGAGAAGGGACATGAGGATGCTCTAAAGTGAGCCCATGCTAGTATCCTTTTCATTTCCTTCTGTGGGGAAGAATCTTAGGAGAGATTTTTCAGCAGAATAGTCATCAGCTCCCCAAGTGCATTTTTAACATGATGATGCATCAAAATGAGCATTTAGGGGAGTCTGGGATTATTAAGGCCTCTGGTGGGCTTTACTCTTTTAGTTTTACCTTGGGTCTACCTGGCTCTAACTGTTTTTTTGTTACTTGTTTCTGTGATTTCATCCATTTGGCTGATACAAATGACATTAATTGGGTTTCTGTTTTCTATCTCCCGACCAGGGTGATTTAAGTGTCCTCTGGTTAGGGAAGAGAGGTATAAACCATTTTCTCTCCAGTGCGCTTGGGTTAGGGAAGATTAGATCTTGTGATTCATTAGTTTGCTGTAACTTGTTCAAATTGCTTGTCCTTGCTTAATGATCTTGTCTCAGTTTCCCCATTTCACTTGCCCAGGAATTTTCCTAGCATCTTACTTTCATGCCTCAAAAACACTGCAGTTTTTACCCACTACTTGTTGAGGAAAGTGTGGCTTTGCAAAAGAGGTATTTCAAAGGGTGCTCTATTTCTCAGTGTAGTCCTACAGGACAGCCCATTCCTCTCTCTTCAATCTCACTTCACTTTGCTTGCTTCTTTGAGAATGAGCCTTCACTGATGAGACTCCTCTTTGACTGCAATGCATGTAAAGCAGTTCCCATCAGTCATGTGTTAAGGAGTTCAAGGCCATCTCCTGACTCAGAATTAAAGTGTGAGTAGGACAGAAATCTTCTCTCCGCATTTTCTTCCCGATAGAATCTATTTCTGAAGTACCATTACTTCTTCCATTTTAATAATCTTGGCTCTTTATATCTACCTGTGACAATATTTTCAAATAAAGATTGACTTGTAATGAGACTCATTGATGATATTCTTTGATTTTTTTTTTTCCCCATGGACAACTCTACTATATATCATATGGACATGAGGACAGAACTACAGGACACAGATTTGCTTACCCAATTCCACTGTGGCCCTTTATTAAATTTGTTTCTGTAGTTGTAGGTCTTGTTACATGGAGTAGCTTCCACAAACAACCAAAAACAATGCTTGTGAGGGTTTATCATTCATTGCAACTCAGCTCTAAACCCACTTATCATTTCAAAGAGTTATCTATGCCCTTTAAATTGTTTTCTTTGTCCTCCAGCAATGTGTGAAGCTTTTTCAGTAGATAATGATGGAGATAAAGAGATGGAGAGCCCTCCATTCATTAGTGGTGTTGATATTTTATTCACAGGCTCCTGTAGCACATTGAGCTTCATCAGGGTGCACTCCTGCAGTGTGGACAGTCTCCTAGGGCCTGGCTCTGCAGCACAAGCAGCTTCCCCAGTGCCCGGCTCCTTCAGCACCCAGCTTCCACAGTACAGGGCTGCGTGCTGCATTTCCCCCCAGGGCCCCACTCCAGCACTTTCTCCGTGGAGTGCCTTTGATGCCATGTGACATGATTTTCTGTGGCTACATGGAGAACAAATTTCTAGTAAGTTTCACTGGTGCAACGACATAGCTACTTCTCTGACATCAAGTGGGGAATGACCATTCGTTTGCCAACAAGGTCTTCATCACAGCTCTAGGAATCTCTACCTGAGGGGCTCCATCTTAGCTCAAAGAGTACCACTACTCATTATTTATGCTATGTGTACATTCTTTAGAATTCTCATTATTAATTCCTAGGCATAATGGCTAATTTTGTGTGTCAACTTGGCTATTCTATATTGACCAGTTTTTTGGACTAACACTGCTCTAGATGTAGCTGTAAAAGTTTTATTTTAATGTGTTTATTGATTTCAGAGAGGAAGGTAGAGGGAGAGAGAACAAGAAACATCAATGGGAAGAGGGAATCACTGATCACTTGCTTCCTGCACACCCCCACAGGGGACTGAGCCCACAGCCTGGGCATGTGCCCTGGACTGGAATCGAACCTGGGACCTTTCAGTCCACAGCCTGACACTCCATCCACTGAACCAAACCGGCTAGGCCTACAAAGTATTTTTAAATATAATTAGCACTTACACTTAGTTTACTTTAGGTAAAGCAGACTGTTCTTCAGAGTGTGGGTGGGGCTCATTAAATCAGTTGAAGGCTTTCAAAGAAGGAGACTTAAGTTTCCTGAAGAATAGGGAATTCCAAGTTTTCCATCTTTGGACTTAAAACTGAAACATCGACTCTTACCTGTGCCTCCAGCCGGCCAGCCAGCCCACAGACTTGATGTTTGCCTGCCCTCACATTCTGATAAGCTAGTTCTTTAAAGCAATCTTCCAGTGTCTTTCTTTCTCTATTCTATTTACTTTGTTTCTCTGGAGAACTCTGACTAATACTCACTAACCGAACCTTCCTTAATTAAATCCCTTGCTAGAGGTAATTTCTTTTATTAAACTTTCACTCCTATGTGGGATATGAAACTTATGAATACAAATAGCAGTGTGATGGTTGCCAGAGGGAGGGTGTGGGGCAGAGAGGGGGTTTGATATGAGGTGACAGAATAGTTGACTTTGAGTGGTGAGCACATGGTGCTATATACAGATTTTGTAACTTAGAAATGCATACATGAAATCTATATGTTCATGTTGACCAATGTCACCCCAAAAACTTGTCTAAGTACTCTGCACATATTAAATAATTATTTTTCAACAACCTTATGCTTAATATTTTGTAAATATTATTAGCCCATAAATGAGCAAAATAGGCCCAAGAAGGTTAAACAACATGCCCATACACCCATGACTACTACCCAATTCAAACACAGTGTAACTGCAGAGAGTCCATGTCCATCTGCCTATTTTCCCAGATTGCTGTTTAGCATCATTCTTCACAGCCATCTATCTCCGCTCTCCCACTTACTCACCATGGCACCGGTATTTTAAAGTTTCAACAATGTCTCAAACTTCTTTTCCTTCTTAGATCTTCCCACTTACTGTTTCATCTTCCTGGTATGTTCTTTCTCCCACTGTCAACATGATTCTTTTTACTCATCCTTCAGGACTAAACTTAAAGGTCGCTGCTCTAGAAAATTACAGGATCACTGCCCAATCTAAAAAGGTGCTATATATTACTCTCCCATAGGACCTGTACTTCTTTTAATATAAACATATAAAGAGATGTTTCTCTCGACTTGATTAATTTCTCTTTTCTTAAGTAAAATACATAAAGACAAGGATTGAGTCTGTTTTGTTTGCCAAAGGGTTTGCAGTGCCAAACGATAAATAGTTTATGGATGACTGAACAAGTGAGGTGTGGAGGCAGATTTCTTGATAGGAATTGAAGGAATTCCATCTGGAAGCTTCTGTTATTTCTAAGTACAGGATATCGTTCTCAGTGAGGAATGGAAAAGAGTTGGATGTGTGAGAAACATGAAAAGATTTAATACACTGTTGCATAAGGTGAAGAATGAATATGTGGTGCTAGCAATCTGTTCCAGGATATACTTGATTTTTGTTTTTCTTTTAAGTGCCACACATTCTTGGTGGTATGAGGGGAAAAAACCCACAAGAATACAAGATTTAAAGTATTTGAGTTTATCCATAGTTGTTTGGCTCATGGTTAAAGTGAAAAGAAATAGGTCAACAAGCAATCCCTAACTAAGGTTCATTAGAACTGACATTCTATATTAGGGGTGGAATACAGGTTTTAAAACAAGATAAGCTAATGCTTTGGTCATATCATAAATAAGTTGTAATTGGAAAGCTGCACAAATAAGCATGAAAGAGAAATTTTTCATGATAAGAGAAGAATATTTGAGCTCATGAAATCAGGGGAGCTCCATTAGAAGTAGATGGCTGGGGTGTAATTTGATCACTGGAGATGATGAACTTAGCAGTCAGAGTGTCTGAATGAGTGGACCATGATGAGGTTGAAACCTCCTAAGATGAATAGAGAAATTGAGGTGGTGAAAATTCTGAGGTCAAAGAACTTGTTCATAATTTGATGAAACAGTGGTTTCAACGTAGCATGAGGGAGCCATTAAGTCATGAATCTCAGGTCTGAATCATGAGGGTAAAAAAAAAAAGTACTGATCCTTATTTCTATAGAGCTGTCTGACAAATAGTCTTTGAGATACATATAATTTTATTTATGACAGAGACATGGAAGAATTATCTGAGAGATGTCAAGGATGTAAGCAGTGGGGTTAACTATGGAGTAAGAATTTTGGCGAGCCGAATGGTAGATTTGGGGAGAAAAGGAAGAAAATAGAAGTTCAGTTAGTATCATGAAAATACATACCATGTAGATAAAAAT
>PVJC01050979.1:0-11623 GCA_004026665.1 Murina feae | reverse complement strand
CTCTCCCCGAGCCCCGTGCGCGCGCCTCCGTACCTCTGTACTTTGCTTCCGCCGCTCCTCTGAGTCTCAGACTCTTTTCTAGTTGTAGGATTTTCACTCAGCCAGCCTTCCTGTGGGTGCGAGTGGTGTCCGTGTGTTCTTTTCATGGTTTTTCTGAAATAGTTGTTCACGGCTGCATTTACGGTGTTTACCTTATGCCTCCATCTTGCTGTCTCTCCAGAAGCCACAATTTTAAGGGAAGGGTTTGCGACTGGGGTCAGGCACACACCACCCTTTGGGGCTACTAGAAATACTCTGCTTCCTCATCTCCTTGGTGGCTACACGGGCAACCACTTTCTAATGAATTACTCACAAACCCTCTCTGCTCTGTGTTAACACAGAGCAGCATTCGCTTAGTTATCCTGTTAGGAAGATATTTTGCCACTGATTAGTTGGTTTCATTACTGAGTATAATTACAACATTGCATAATGGAGAGAGGGTGGTGAATTTGGGAGAGAACCAGAACGAGACACAAATTCTACCTTCGCCAGTTACTAAGAGAGAAACAGGAGCCGAGTTCTTTCACCTTTCTCAGCACCATTATTTATTGTCTCTAAACTAGGAATGAACATTAGCATCATAGGGCTGTTTTGAGATTTCAATGAGACGTTCTACTACAGCAACTGGGGCAACTGGTAGGTGTGTCCTTCTCTTCCCATGTTTTTCATTAGAGACACCTGTTCACCTTGAGTCCTCTGTCCAGCAGGTGTGAGGCGCGGGGTCCTCTGGGCTTGCTGCCTTCCCTGTAACCACAGCGGCTCTCTGCTGAGGCAGGTGCATGGAGGCTGGTTACCCAGGTCAGAAGGTTTCTTAAGAGAAAGTGCCAGGTGACTCTGAATGAAGGAGCCGCGTCAGGAGCCAAGGAGAAACGTGTGTGTGTGAGAAGTAGTAGTTGGGGGAGTGTCTGGTCAGTGTCTCTTAAAGTTTCAGATGAGCAACAGGGTTCTGTGTTTGTTTGTTTTAACTTATCTTTATTGTTAAAAATATTGATGTGCCCCTGTTTTCCCAGTTGATGCCCCTTTTCCCCACTCCCATTCCCTCCCTCCCCAGGCCTTCACCTCACTATTGTCTGAGCCCAGGGGTTATCACATATGCCTGTAAGTTCTTAACAGGTCTTCCCAGTGATTTGGATCCTCTGTAAACACTGAGAACCCCTGGCAGAAACAACACACGCTACTGCAGAGTGCATGACAAGGAGCAGCACCTGGGTGGTTCCGCAGGGACTCCCACCACGTCAGGAATACTCTACACACGTGATATACAAGGGTGTGTGTCCGTGGCAACCCCCAGTCTGTGCCCATGAGAGGAATCATGGGATACTGGAAACCTTAGCTCTCTGTGGGTAGAATGGAGGTAAATGAATTTTCCAACTTAAGCAGGAGACAGGAGAGGAATTGGATTGGTCATGGGATGAGGAGGAGGTGGTGGAAAAGAGAGAGAGAACTAGACACCACTGAAAATATCACAACCCCAGGCTTACACTGCTTCAAAGTTTGCATCTAGAACACTGTTGCTCAACTGAGACCAAATTTTGCTCCTCCCCCAGGGGGCATTTGACAATGTCTGGAGTCTTTTGGGCTGTAACACCTGGAGTGAGGAGACAGGAGAGATTTCTGTCATCTAGAGGGTGGAGACCAGGGGAGCAGGCACAGCATGAACAACCCCCAGCACAGAGAACTTCCTGCCCAGGACATCAACAGCACTGAGGTAGAGAAGACCTAACTTGCTGCACATGTGCAGTAAGTATACAAAGGCAATGAGTATATAAATTACATTTGATTTATGTATATCTAGTCTGTTTAAATTATTCCAAGATATTTACACTAAATTCACATTTGTATAATATTAGAGCAGGCAATTTATTTATTTATTTATTTGTTTATTTATTTATTTATTCATTCATTCATTTATTTTAAGAGAGAAAGGGAGAGAGAGAGAAAGGGAAAGAAACCCTAATGATGAGAAAGAATCATTGATTTGCTGCCTCCTGCACACCCCACCCTAGGGATCAAGCCCACAACCTGGACCTGTGCCCTGACCGGGAATCAAGCCTTGGCCTCCTGGTTCATAGGTCGATGCTCAACCACTGAGTCATGCCAGCTGGGCAGAGCAGGCAACTTAAATCATTAGGTAAACATCAATGTCAGTAAATTATCAGTATTTGTCGGCGCAACTTGCCTTGAATTCAAGGGCTTCTTTCTCTCTTGCTCTTTCATTTACTTTTAAAAGTAAAGCTCTAACCTCAGAAGCATTCCTCGCTGTCCAATTTATGAGTCTCAGTAAAAGAATAGGGTAACGTGGGAAAGCATCGTTTGCATGCATTTGACTTTTAGCTCTCGCTCATTTTGCTTCTGCACTGATAGAAAAGAAATGAAAAAGAATTTACTGAAAGCAGTTGGGGACTGCCCGGCTTCCTCTTCATCACAGAAATTGACTTTCCGCCAATGTTTCACTCCTGTTGGCTTCTATTACAGAGAAATTAATTTCTCCTGGCAAGGTTAGTCGGTGCATATTTAAGGTATAATATTCTCAGAGTTTAGTAGTAATTCATTTATATTGTGTCTATTAAATAGACTTAAAGCTATCTTCAATTTAATTGGGAGGCCAATTTTTTATACCACTGACTGGTGAATCACCATATCCTTTTTAAAAATAAGTTGAAACATATCATATCGATGATACAACTGCAGATGATGCTTTGCATGCTGACTACAGATGAGGAAGAACTGTCACCAGATATCTAACTGAAGATGCCAATGCACTGTTAGTCAGGGCTTTTGGAGACTCAGAGGAAATTTTGTTGCACCGGCCTCTAGTTGTCAATGAGCGAGTTAAACTTCGTGTCTGATGTCACTTCCACCTTTCAAACTGAAATTCTATATCCTTTTGCTCTCTATTTATGTTAAGTATGGGTATTTTATTATAGTTTGTATCATAGATCATTTTCTATAATATACATATATATGTAACTATATATACGTAATAGTAAATAGTGAGACCTCAATTCCAACATGCAATAAAACACTGACAATTGTCTTAAGTATACAGCTATTCCTTCATGTGTACACATAATTTCAAGATGTTACACAGCCACAATTAGGAACTTTGCTTCATGTATTGGAATTGTAGGTAATTCCAGTAATTTTATTTGTACGTGAAATAAATAGCCATGTGTCATACATGCAACTACTCACATTCACACACAAGAATGTATATATTTATATATTGCATAGAAGAATATTATTTCCAAAAAACCATTTTGTCCAGGACAGAGACAAGGATTCTGAACATCAATGAGCAGACATTTAAAGGATAGAATACTGGGCAGCAGCAGTTCCTGGGGTTCTTTTTGTTTGTTTTCCTATGTTAATGAAAAAAAAACACAATGAAACCTGTAGAGAATTTTGTGAGTTTATTTGAGCCAAACTGTCGATATATGCCAGGAAGCAGAACCTCAATGAATTGAGATAATGCTCCGAAGAATGGGGGAGTTCATACCTTGTTTTTACAAATTTACCATCAAAAGGAAATACGTAAGTGGGTTACATGAAATTCATTGGTGATAGATTAAGGAGATGGGATAAAGCAAAGCGAGGGAAATCTCTGGGATAGGGTAAAAGGTGAAATGATAGACATATGCTTCTTTTACATAGGTGCCTACAGGATTGTTTAACATAGTTAACAGTTGACATTAACTTGATAACAATAACAATGAGGGAATGTCCTGGTGCCATTTGTTATGCCCTGAGAGGTCTGGAAAGAAAGGGAAGTTACAAGTTACCCAGACATTTCACAAATACGTTATCTTAGAGGCAAAAAGACAGATGGGCTCAGTAAAGATCAAAGGTGATCTTTGTCAGGGAAATTGCTGGCCTAGGATGTGACTACCCACTATAACCTGTTTGTAGTTAAATATTTAATTTTCAGACCATTGTTTGTGGTTACTTTAGGTCTCTGAGTTTGCAAGACTGCCATGGAGGCCTCCCCTGAGCTTTTCAGGTTAGCCTGTGGCTCCTTTTGTCCACACCTATTTAAGCACTAATTACAAGTTTGAATGGAGCCTTCCTCCTGACTATGCATGAGATGTTTATTTCCCCATGTTTTAATGAAAAGAGGTCTCAGCCACTCTACCTTGCTTCTCCTCAGTCAATGAGCAGTGTGAGTGTATAGGGTGTTGACAATTGGTACTGGGTTTGAGATTGAAGGTCTAGCACTTAAGCAACCTTACTGAGAGTTAGTTTAAAACATAAACATGTTGAATAATATTGAAATGTTTTAGGGTTTTCTAGTTGCTTTTGATATTAATGTTATTGAATATTGTTGATGCTATTCAATGTTATTCACTCCTCTGTGGTCAAATAAAATGCTGTGGATTAGTTTAATTCTTCTAGGTTTTTTGAGACTTGGTTTACATGAGTCATGTTTCGGTTAACTTTAATGATGTTCCTCACACACTTAAAAGAATGTGTTATGCCATTTTTGGCTAAAAGATCATAGTCAGGTAGATGATAGCTTGATCTGCAGATAGGTTTACACTATTTATAAATAATATAATTATACCTATAAGTATGCCACTCATTCTTTGACCTCTTTCATGCATTGATGCCACTTCTTCCCCTGGTTCAAGTGACCAAACAAAGAGGCTCTCAGACTGAAGTGGCTTCCATGCCTTCAGAGCCCACAAAAGCAAACCAACCCCAGAGGGAGTCAATTCTTGCAAATGCCTCAGTGTTAGGAACAGCCAGTCACAAGCAGCCAGCAAGGCTTTCTCCAATCAGCCAACAGCGCAACTGCAGGCCATGAAATCGTTGCCTGGTTGGCTTTGGCATCTTCTTTATGAAAATCTCCCTCCTGGCTCCTCTGGGTGGCGCACTCCTAACCACTCTCACTTTGGCACTGCCCCCTGTTCAGAATGACGTACATGTGCAAATAAACTCCTGAAGATTTTAATGTGCCTCATCTTTTAATACCCTCTTTCAAAATTACTTACACTTATTTTCAGTTAATCACTTCCAGTAATCTAAGAAACCGCATGTTCTTGTAACGAGAACAAATGCAAAAATTGATCTGAACTCCTACAAACAAAGACTAATTTCACTGGTAACTTTTTTCTTTTTTCCTTTTGTAAACATCCACACACATAATTTAGTAAAATGAAATTATACTAGACATTCTTTTGAAACAAAATATAGTTCTATGAATATATTTCTATGACAACCAGGATTCATGTGATCATTTGTAGTGCACACATATTGTTTTATATGAATTTAACACACTTTTCTCCTCTCGCAAAGATGTATAAGCCCAGTCAAAGAAAAATGATTCTTAATTCAAAAGTGAGACTATTTTTTGTATGTATATAGAGGTGTGTGTTTGTGTATTTATGTAGTGTTGATTGCAACAAATGCCTTTTAAAAATTATATGAGTTGATATGTCTGTCTCCTGATTTACAATAAGAAAAGTTATATTCTTACAAAATTCATGATTACACGGAACACTGCATCTGCTTAATCATATGCACATTACACTCCATCCCTGAGAAAAGGTATATTTTCTTTGTTTTCCCTAAGTTACTGCAACTATCTCTTTCTGGGGTCTAAGGTGAGGCCAGCTCATTTCAGAGTTAACACCACAGGGAACACAGCTGAGAAGATACAGTGAGAAAAGAGAGGAGGGGATTATTAGTTTTTGATTCTTTATAACTGAGTGGTAATTCTGCCTCACCAACCCTTGAAAACCCCTGGGCTGGGAGAAGAGGTGTGTGTCTTAGAAGATATTGAATATGACTGACTACTTAAGAGTGGCTGATGACTCTTATACTCCATGAAACAAAGTCATCTTTTTTCTTTTATTAATAGTCAAGAGAGAATCAAGCACAGAAATTATCTTAAGAACATCAAAGAGCATAGAGCTTCTTGAGGGAAAATTATCTCTTGTTTTATGAGAAATTGTGAATGCTCTTTTAAAAAGTTGAGGTTTATGTAGTTCAAACTCTAATTATTAGATACTGATTGTTGTTATTTAACGAAATATTAGCATTTAATTTAGCCTGTTAACATTTTAGTACTTTCTTACCTATTGAAAATTGAACACATGAATACATTTGAAATATTAAGTGATGGTTAAAAATAATAATGAAAGTATCTTCATTTTTTAGGACCTATTAATACTCCATACAAATCCTATATAATAAAAGGCTAATATGCACATTGTTCCCTCGACCGGGAGTTCCACTGGGAGTTCCACTGGGAGTTCAACCAGGAGGTGGGGCCAGCTGGCCAACCACCCACGGCCCCTCCACCCTGGCCGGCCAAGCCAGATCAGCCCTGATAGGGGTGGGTCGACCGGACCCCACCTGTGCAGAAATTTGTGCACCAGGCCTCTAGCTTGTTAATAATCATATTGAAAAGTGATTCAATTTCCAGTCATCAAACACTGTGAATTCCTTTTCAAATGTCTCTGTTCTGCTTTGTTTTATGGAATGTTTTGCCACAAGAGAAGAAGTCCGTTGTAGCCTTGAGGCCCAGGTATCTATCTCATCTTGAGCCTCACATGGACAAGGAAGATAGTAAAATGAAAAAAATGTTGATTCCATCTTTTTGGAGAATTGAAAAATTAATAATAATTGTTAATGCCTCCATCACAAATTATTGGCAGTAAATTGATTTTAAAGGGGAAGATTTCAGTGATATTTAAACAATACAAGATACTAAGCTTTTTCTTCCTTGGTGGGATCCTGTTGGCAGGGAAACATATCTTAGTGGAAAGTATGAAAGTAAAATCATTGCAGCAGTGAAACACAGCAGCTTCTGTATCTTTTATGCAAATCAGCATGTGTTGAAAGCTGTAAAATCATGATTCTTCTCAGTGTTAAAGAGATGATGATGGAATCCTTTCCAACCCTGCTGAAATTCTTTCTACATAAAATAATATTATCCTAAAATAAAGTCAAATATAAGAAAATATCAAATTTCTGGATAATATACTCTTTGATAAATACATGTATATTTTTTTCCTTGCATTTTCTATACTGTCAACCTGCAGAAAAATGAGCCAAATTTAAAATTGCCTTTTATAAACTAACCGGGTGAAGTCAACATGAACATTTATACACAACTACTACAGAATTTACATGTATTGCAATGCACCTTTAAAGACGACTCCTCATACCTCACAGTATGAAGGTCAGAGGACTGCTGTACAATGAACCCTTCCATTACTGTGTTTCGAGAGCTTCACACCAGCCCTTCCATGGGATGTATTACACATCATTTAATCCATTTTCGTGCTGTTGAATTTTAGATTGCCTCCATTTCTTATAATTTCAAAGATGACATTGGTGCACATTCTTACAAATAAGTTTTTGTGAATACATTCAAAGAAGTGGGATGGATTGCTCAAAGACTTTTAAAATGAAAAAAAGAAATTGCTATTGACAACTTTCCTTTTACTTGTACCTATTTAAACTCCATCTATCAGCACAGCCGTGTATGAGAATTGGTGCTTCCTTGAAAATTATCATTATTACAAATTGGGACAGAAAAGAAATGTCATCTTTTTAATGTAAATGTCTTTGATTTCTAGTGTTGGAGGCCAATGTGACTTGGTTTGTCTATGCATGGAATTGAAATTCTCACTAGGCCTTGACTTTTTTTGTGGAGAAAAGGAAATAATGGGGGAATCTAATATTGGTCTCCAAGTCCCTGTAAAATCATTTTCCTTTCAGGGTTGTCACATATTTCTTGGAGGTGTTTATGAATATATACAATCACCATATCATTCTTATCTCATTGGGGAGAGTTCATTTCTCCTAGAATTCTATCAAGATTACAAAGTAGGCATTTTCTATAATGTGATTTCTTTCCCTGAAGCAAAACTTCATATTGGAAGCTTCTCCTTCTCTTTGTACTATTTCACTTTCATTGTATTTTGTTGGCTTTATTATGTCATTTTCCCCTATTTGCTCATCTTTTTTATAGACGTTACCTTGTGTTGGAATTTAATGCTAAATGCCATTAAGTGAGCCGATTCTAAAATTCCCCTTTGTGGCTGAGAGAATTAAATCTCCTTACTTTTTAATTTGAGATTATGTATGTTGGGCACAGCTTGTAGCCAAGGTTTGGTTGGCTCCCTACCTTTTATTTAGTTTGTATATTTTTGCATCCTGGGATGTCTGCTAATCTTGTTCCCTAGCCTGATAAAAAGCTTTTTTTCTCTTCCACACAGTTCAGCTGCTTATCTAGATCTGTATTATCTGGGTCTCCCATGACTTTATTTGCATCACCTCTCCCTGGCTGTTTAGGTCACTGCTATTCTAGAACCATTATCAGCTCCCCAGAGAGCCATGACTTCTCTCATATCAAGGGATTTCTATGTGTGAGGTCCTCTGACAAGCTCTCTTCTACCAGTTTTCCTGATTAAAATATAAATTCACTAACTCACTATTACTTCTCCCCCAAAAGGATTTTTTTTAAATTATTATTCCAAATGCCCTCCCAAGTTCTTGGTTTTCTGAGCCTCCACTATGTTCTCATAGCACCTTATATTTTTCTCTATTGGTATTTGAATTGTCCTACAAATCACTTTTTAATTTTTTTTATTGATTGAGAGAGAAAGAGAGAGAGAGAGAGAGAGAGAGAGAGAGAGAGAGAGAGAGAGAAACATTGATGTGTGAGACAGAAACATGAATTCGTTGCCTCCTCTACATGACCCAACCTGGCATTGAACCACAACCTGGGTATGTGCCCTGACTGGGATTTGAACCTGCCACTCTTCAGTGTATGGGATGACACTCAACCAATTGAGCCACACCATCCAGGACCAAATCACTTTTCTTCTATCTTCTATCTTCAGATTTCTTACAATAGTCTTTGTGTTATTCAGCTTTGTATTTCATCCTAATACACTAATCTCCCTGACACATAGCATATGGTCAGTAAGTTATTTGGGCAGTAAGTAATAAACATATCCCTTATTATGAGTGAAGGAATTTCTTCCCGAGCAGGCCAGTTAGAACATGTTGAAACCACACATCTATATAATAAAAGCCTAATATGCTAAGTGTCCAGTCGTCCAGTCATCCATTCAACCAATCAAAGTATAATATGCTAATGATATGCTAAGTCCACTCAGCTGCTCACTATGTTGTGCACTGACCACCAGAGGACAGACAGTTGACCAGTTGACCAGTTGCTATGACATGCACTGACCACCAGGGGGCAGATGCTCCAACCAGTAGGTTAGCTTGCTGCTGGGGTCTGGCCAATTGGGACTGAGCAAGATGGATTGGACATGCTCTGGAGTCCTCCCGTGGTCCCTCCCTGGCTGGCCAACCTCCCTTGTCCCTCTCCAGCCCCTATTGTGCACCAGTGGGGTTCCTCAGCCTGGCCTGCACCCTCTCACAATCTGGTGCCCTTCAGGGGATGTTGGAGAGCCAGTTTCAGCCTGATCCCTCAGTCCAGGCCGAGGAACCCCACTGGTGCACCAATTCATGCACCAGGCCTCTAGTTAAAAGATAAAAACAAAATACATATGAACACGTATGAGGGCTGCTACTGGAAGCCAGGTTGATGAAGTCCAACATGGTTAGAAGATCTGCAGGCACAGACAGCACAGAAAGCCCTGTAGAAAGGGGAGTGGGAGAACCTTTGCTAGCATGTTCTCCCATTACCCCATAGTGCTCTTGGTGGATACATCCTGCAGCCCTGAAAATAAGTCACCGCCATCTCTAAAAGTGATATCTTTTCAGACGCCATTCACTGCCAGGAAACCTGCTTGTACCTCGTTCTCTGTATCTATTCAGAATAGAATTATTGGGCGGTGCATCATTGGAAGACATTGTATGCCGTGCATGAAACTTTGCTGCAAGGGAAGTAGAACAGTAAGTGTTCAGCTTCAAATATAACAGAGATTAAAGACACTCTTGGGGGGAAACAAAAAACAAAAAACAAAGCAGGAGCTGTCTTTCAAATACTTAAAAACTGAAAGAGTAGTCTTTGCTAAACCAAATGAATTAAGTGCCAATCTTCAAGACACATCCTCCAATATTTTTTCCTTACATACTTTCTGCTTCCAAGTCTACACTTTCAAGAATAGCCCCCACCCACTTCTGCGCACAGGTGATCCCTTTAATCAAATGGTTACCTTGAAGAAGGAGGCAAGGGAGGGGTGGTCTTGGCTAAGGCAGATAGCTCACCCCTCCCTGATGGTGTTGGCAGGGAGAGCCTCTGCAGGATGAAGACTCTGTTTCTGAGTTTGGCCTCCAATTAAGTGAAGGCTCTGCAATAAGTTGCTTACTTGTTGGCTTTACCACTTTCTAGCTACATGACCCTGGTGAGATGTTTAACCTCTTCTTTCTCACTGATAAGCTGTGGAAGTTCCTAACTCATTGGGTTGAGAGAGGATTAAACAAGATAATGCATTTAACAGAATACGGGACACTCCTACCATTTCTTAATCTGTGGCCAGAACTACACAAGGAGCCTTTCTTTACCCATGAGGCATTCCAATAACTTGATGGATCGCCAATTAGTATTACTGGATGCAGGGGTTTCTAAATCTTTGTGTATTGTCGTGTATATTTAAGCACAGATATAAGAAAGTAGTGAATAATGCATTTTCACTGCAGTTGATGTAACTCTTTTTGCAGCCCAGTGACGTCTCATCGATCACATTAAATCTCGTCAGGTTCTGCTTTGCTGATTCTAAGTCTCATCATTTAAGGTAATTGTCATGAACAAACCAGTATTTGAATCAGTAATTCTTGTCTTCTGTGTATAGTGGTATGTTTGCTCATTGCTTTGGCTAGAACTGGACTGAGCATGCCTGAGGCCATCCGATTTTGCAGTGGTAATGTTTGAAATGTTTGACTTGTTTATTCCAGTGCTAAGATTTTGCAGATAACATTCAGGGACACAATCGTGAGGCAATGAGAGCGAAAGAAGATCCCATTATTAACAATCTCCCAACCAAGATTTACACATTTGTAATTGTCACAGAATGTAATTGTGATTCATAACACCATGTGGAACTTTGAATAGGCAAGGACGAATCTTGACTGTGAATGTGGATTTCTTAATCTGTGGCCAAACTAAACAACCCTAAAATTTATTTCTGGGCTAGACTCGCTGCACTATTTCCCGCTTCTCTCCTTTCTCCAGGCCTGCAGTGTTTCGGGAATCTCTTGGAAAACATTTACTCTCAGGTTTAGGTCTTGATCTGGCTTTCTTGTCAAGTGGAAAGACATGCGCCCAGAACTGGTCTGCCTGTTTCAAGCCTCTTACGTGGCAATGCTCCTTCAGTTACCAGGCAACAAAGACCCCAATCACCCTCCTTCTCATTTCAAAAGCTGACGATTCGGCCCTTAAACATGTATTTACTAAACACATGCTTGGAAATCCTGCCTCTGCATTTTTTACTCTTCTAGAAACACCTTAATGATGGTAAACCCTCATTGTTCCAATATGAACATTTTCTTTTCTCCACCACACACCTGTCTACGCTCAGTGTCTCTGGATCTCCTACTAGTACACTAACACCTCCACCCACTCACTAACTTAAGAGGAAGGTGACTTTCACACAAA
>PVJC01050978.1:0-11622 GCA_004026665.1 Murina feae | reverse complement strand
ATCAGGCCTGGCCACCGCTGCCTCTTTCCTGGTATGTGCCCTGATCTAGCCTCTAATCCTCACTGTGTGAGCCTCGGGGACAGGGGACAAATACACTACTGGCTCCCCTTGTGTTCCCACCCTTCCCAGGGAGGCCATCAGCCCCCTCACCCACCAGCCAGCCCTCTTGTCACTCCCTGTGCCCTCATTTCTCTCTGCCCAGAGCAAGCCCACAGCAGTGTAGGGAAGATGACACCCCGCAACACAAGCAGTTGGCAGCACTGACTGGTCTCCCCAAGCTGCTGCTGCTGCCCACCAGTAACAAGCTCCCCCTCAGAGACACCCATCTGTGGCCACTGGGGGCGCTGCAGCTGCTGGGGAGGGACTCTGGACATCCAGTAACAGGAGCCTGTCAGCCCCTCTGAACATTTATACAAAATATATGTTTTCTAGTTTGGAGGGCAATAAAATAATAAAGGATTCTAGGAAAAGATGTAAGCATAGGAATTCAGAAAGGTTACAAATAAAAAATAGGGGAAAGCTAGTATAATATTTTATCATCACACAAAGTACACTTTAAGGCAAAAAAAAGATTTTAAGATATAAAGAAGGACATTTCATAAAGGTCAAATATTTATTTCACCAGGAAGAGTGAAAGTTAAATAATAACATGGCCTCACACTGAATCATAAATCAAGCATCCACAAAAGTAAACTTGCTGCATGATACCGTTTATATAAGGTTTTAAACCAGATGATTTGGAAATTCTTACAGAAATGTAAAATTATGGAAGGAAGGAAGGGAGAGAGGGAGGAAGGAGAAGGGAGAAAGAGAGAGATTGACATAAATGTCAGAATGAGGAAAGATATTTGAACAGAAAGAGGCATTCAGCAAGCTCCAATGTTGTAGTTCCCAACCTGAATAGTATTACATGAATTCACTTTGTAATAACTTGTTAAGATGTGTAATTTTTATATATGTGGTATTTATATATGTGGTATATATGTGGTATTTAATAAGAAAGAGGTTTAAAAGATAGCATTTGTGATTGCTACAAAAATATAGTTTTTTAAAGAAATTATAAATATTTATGGAAAAATATTTAAAGGATCTAAATAAATGGGAAAACATGCATAGGAAGACAATTTTAGAAAAATACCAATTCTAATAAATTAACATATAGATTCATTATAAATATAAATCAAAACCCAACTTAACAAGTTGATTTGGTAATTTAAATGAAAAAAAGAAAAGAAGAATATACAAGTCAAGGTACAAACAGAGAAGTAGGATGGATAGATAGATAGATAGATAGATAGATAGGAGATTTATTATAAGGAATTGTGGCATTGGCCAAACAAATTCAAAATCCATAGAGGAGGCCATCATAAGCACAATGCAATGCCACAGGCACTGGGCAAAGCCATTGTCATCCGCAAGGAGAATTTCTATCCTCCTGAGAAAACCTCAGTCCCACATTAAGGCCTTCTGACAGACTCAGTCCTGCCCTGATAATCTAGCATAATCTTCCTTAAAGCCAACTGATTAGGGTTTTAACTACATCTGTAGTTTACTCCACAGCAACATCTAGGTTACTGTTTGATTGCATAACAGGGACTATAGCCTAGCTACACTGCAAAAAAGCCACCCCCATAAACAAGACTTATCTACAAAAATAGGCAGTTATGGAGCTTATGATAGCACTATATTAATCAGAACTCTGTGGTAGAGTGTAGCATAGGGTAGCATTGGTAAAGAATAGAGAACTAATAAAACAGACACATACACAAAGTAACCTGACAAATAATGACCAATCTGGCATTGCAGATCAGTGAGAAAAAGATAAGTTACTCACCAAATGGTGCTGGAGGAACTTCTTATCCACATAGAAAATAATGGAATATAGCATAAGGAATACAGTCAATAATCCTATATATTAAAAGGCTAGTATGCAAATCGACCAAATGGTGGTACAACCAGTCACTACGATGCACACTGCTCACCAGGAGGCAGATGCTCAATGCAGAAGCTGCCCTCTGGTGGTCAGTGAGCTTCTACAGAGGGAGTGCCACTCAGCCAGAAGCCCTGAGCTGGGCTCACGGCTGGCAAGAGCAGCAGCGATGGTGGGAGCCTCTCCCAACTCCATAGCAGAGCTGAAGATGTCTGACTGCTGGTTTAGGCCCGCTCGCCTGAGGACATCTCCTGAGGGCTCCTGAACTGCGAGAGGGCACAGGCCAGGCTGAGAGACCCCATCCTATGCACATTGGGGGCAACCAGGCTGGCAAGGGAGGGCCGTTAGGGGTGACCAGACAGGCAGGCAGAGGTGGTTAGGGGTGATCAGGCAGGCAGTGGAGCAGTTAGGATCATTAGACAGGCAGGCAGATGAGTGGTTAGGAGCCAGTGGTCCTAGATTGTGAGAGGGATGTCTGACTACTGATTTAGGCTTGATCCTGCAGGGATGGGGCCTAAACTGGCAGTTGGACATCCCCTGAGGGGTCCCAGATTGGAGAGGATGCAGGCCAGGCTGAGGGACCCTTCCTCCACCCCCATGCACAAATTTCATGCACCAGGCCTCTTGTCCTATATAATAAAACCCTAATATGCAAATCAACTGAACAGCTGAATGACCAGAGAAAAGACCTGTTGCTATAATGTGCACTGACCACCAGGGGACAGACCAACACAAGAGCTACCCCAGGTGATCAGTGTGCTCCCACAGGGAGAGTGCTGCTCAGCTAGAAGCCAGGCTCATGGCTGATGAGTGCAGTGCCAGTGGTGGTGGCAGGAGCCTCTCACATTTCCACTACAGGCAGGCAGTAAGGAGTGAGAGGTCCCAGACTGCAAGAGGGATGTGGGCTTAAGCTGGCAGACAGATGTTTCCCAAGGGGTCCTGGACTATGAGAGGATGTAGGCCAGACTGAGGGACTCCCCCCCGTCCCGCCCCCATCACCCCCTGCCGCCTGACTTTCGTGCACCAGGCCTCTAGTATTGTAATAACTATGTATGGTGCCAGGTGGGTTCTAGATTTATTGGAAAGAGCACTTCATAAGTTATGTAATTGTCTGACCTCTATGCTGTACATCTGAAACTAATACAAAATAATATTGAATGTCAACTGTAATTGAAAAGTAAAATTTAAAAAGTAAAATAATGAAAATAAATTCCTATTCATACTGTATAAACACACACGCAGTGAGGGAAGGGAAAGGGTCAAAACAGCACAACCTTTTCTCCTTCGACATAAGAAACTGGCCTTGCATTACCTTTTCTCTTCTGTTTACCTTGAAACCTGATAAAGTTCAATTTTCAATTCTCTTGCAAGGCAGCAGAGCTTATGATACAAATGAGCACTGACTGATAAATTGTATTTGTCCCAGAAGACTGTGCATGAACCATAAACATATTGCGGGAACTTCCCTGATGCCACAGAACTTAAAACTAGGCATTTCCTTTGCCAGGATCTAAAAACTTTGCCCATAGTTGGAAGAGTTAGTTATTGGTTCATGCTGAGCCTGGAGCCTCTAAGTCAGAGTGATGTCCTTCCCCACATCTCAACTGTCACTGTAGGGCTAAAGAATGGCCACTGAGTGCTGGATGGACTCCCACTGGAGAGAAGGCTGAGCAGGGCTTCTGTTCCAAATCCTGATGCCCAGCATACCTCTTCTGGCACAAAATGTCTAACTGGTCAAGCAAAATACACACACACACACACCACCACCACCACACATTCTACATAGCTTAAGAAATTGAAATGTTAGAGGCACAGTAAAAGAATCTATTTATGAACTCAGAGTAAGGAATGATTTCTTAATGCAAATCATGAAGAAATGGGTTGGTATAATTGACTACATTAAAATTTTAAAACTCTGTTCTTCCTGTTCCTCAGAGACACCATACAGAAGGTAAAAAGATAAGGCAAAAACTGGGAGGCAACATCTGCAATACACTTAACAAAAAGTGACAAATAGAGAACATCTCTGACACAATAAAGAAAAATGAACAAACAAAACACGGCAACAGGAATTTCATGGAAGAGGAAAAAGAATACTTACAATTTCTGAAAGGATGCTCAGCCTTATTTGATCAGGAATTGCATTAGCCAAGAAATGCAAATGAAATATTAGATATCATTTCACACACACCAGACTAATAAAAAATGTGAGGTCTGAGAGCACCAATGGTCTATTCAGGGCTATGCAACAGGGTGATTATAAACTGGAGCAACTACTTTGGAAAATCTTTTGGTGCCAGCCAGTAAAATTAGACAAAAATATACTTTACCATCTAGTAATCCTATTCCAAAAATTGTAACCAACACTATTGTTGATGCTCTGAAGAATCCATTTTCAAGAATAATCATGGCAGCAGTACTCACAATAGAAAAAAACACAGTATCCTGATATCAGCCAAGAATAGAATATATACAGTAAACATTGCTACATTCAGACCAAGGAACATGGCACCGTGGGAAAAAGGGAGGGCAACTACACACATCAACAGGGAGGAATCTCAAATATATAATTGTGTGAAAGAACGTTATAAAAGAATACAGACCCTAGTTCTATTTTTATAAAGCCCAAAACCAGGCAGAATTAAACGTACCAGTTAGTGATATAGGCATGTGCAAAAACATGTCAATTAGAAGCAAGGGATGGATAAAGAAAAGTTCTGGAGAGGGGTTCCTTCTGGAGTGTGGCAGGGAAAGAACGTGAGACAGGGCCCACGGAGGAAGTCCAAAATATTGGCAATGTTCTGTTTCTTAAGGTGGATAGCATGTGTGCGTGCTCATTTTATTTCTATTTTTATCCTTTTAAATACATACATATATGTAAACTCTTTGTGTGTTATATATCCATTGACATACAAATTATTTTCCAGGTAAAAGAGTTGCTTTATAAAAGATGGATGCTGGCCAGTCCCAAAGCAACACCCTGGATGGAGCAGAGACTCCCACTGCATGTTGGAGGTCGGTGGGTGGGGCAGCCACAGGCAGGTACAAGTGAGTAACCCTTCACAAGGCCGGTCCTTTCTGCCTCACTCCCGTGGAGCTTTCTCTCTAACATCAAGACCTCTGTTCTGAAACCGAGGCTTCCCCATTTCTAATTCCACAGCAACAGCGTTCATTTCACACAGAGCTGTTGTGAAAGGAAGCCATTCTGCAAGTGACTTGAGGCAAAACGAAGGTCATGCCACAGCTGCCACCACCATCACTCACACACTTGTGGAGCCTGCTAACCTCAGCGGTGCTGGTCCAGACTGCTGGTATCCTCTCATGTGGCTCCCTGCACAGCCCAGCTACAGTGAACTCTGACGATACTTAATTCCCTGTGGCATTTTGGTTACAGCATTGTCCTAGTACGGGGGTTCAATCCCAGGACAGGGCACAAACAATAATCAAGCAATGAATGTATGAATAAGTGGAACAACAAACCAAGGTATCTATCTATCTATTTCTCAAATCAATTGATTAAAAAAGAAAATTTTAAAAGATTTCAAATCAAAATACTTCTCTGGGAAGGATCTGGAATTCAAAGCCCTCCTCCTCAGGAGATTTTTGATCTTTGATCTTAACTAGATGTCTACTGTACCACAGGATTCTCACAATGGAATGGGTTCCCAGTAATTTAGTGTGCTCCCCTTTCCAACGCACTGCAGAGCTGGGGTTGGGAAAAAGCAGATTCCTAGTCCCAGAGACAGCTGAGGTGTGGGAGGTGCTTTTAGGAAATACTATGAGAGTGTGTGAGAATGTAGTCAACAAGAAGATGGGCTCAGTACTCCATGCCCCTGTGGTATGTTTTCTCACTCTTAGCAAATGCGTTCTCATTCCCCAGTTCCAAGAGCACATCGCTGGCCTCTCAACTTCTCTCCCTTTAATTTTTGCAAAAATTAAATATTCCAGTACTTTCTAGTTAAAGTAATAAATATTATTACTTATATCTAATCTAATAAAAGAGTAATATGCAAATTAACCATCACTCTGAGACACCTAAGCCATGCCCACCAGCCAAGCCATGCCTCCCAGCCAATCAGAGCAGCTGTATTCAAATTAACCCAGCCAAGATGGAGGCTGGCAGCCACAGAGCTAGTGTAAACAGGAGGCTTCCATTGCAACTGCCTGACTAGGCTGGCGGGCCTCTGCTCAAGCAACAATGTTTCAATTATAGAAGCCACGGAGCTGAAGCAAACAGGAGGCTTCCGTTGCCTGCCTATGCCTCCACTCAAGGTAACAAAGTTTCAATTATAGAAGATAAATAAACCCCAGAAACCTGATTCCAACCAGCCTTGCTGGGACATTGGGTCAATGGGAGCTGTGGCCAGCCTGAAATGGCCCTCAGCCCCTCACCCAGGCTAGCCAGGCACCCCAGTAGGGACCCAAACCCTGAATGGGCTGTGGGAAGCCTGAAAACGGCCCTCAGCCCCTCACCCAGGCTAGCTAGGCACCCTAGTAGGGACCCGAACCCTGAAGGGGATGTGGGCAGCCTGAAAATGGCCCTCAGCCCCTCACCTAGGCTGGCCAGGCATGCCAGCAGGTGGACATCCCCCAAGGGGTCCCAGACTGCGAGAGGGCACAGGCCAGGCTGAGGGCCCCCCTCAAAGTGCACAAATTTTTTTGCACCGGGCCCCTAGTATAATAATAAATATCTCAGTCTTCACCGGTGAAAAATATAGGTAGGGACATTTTAATTGACTTACTTAACAAGCCTGCCATGGGGAGACAGAGCATAGAACAGTTTTTGTCCCCTTCTTCTTCCAGGCCTTGAAATTTCAGCTGTCCCGTGATATTTCTGGTCACCCACCACTAAGACAAACGTCCTCAATCCACGAATGGGAAGCTGCAGACCCCTTCCTCCCCCTCCCCCACCTCCTCCTCCACTGTGACCCTATGTAGAAAGCAACTGTCCTCTTACCCCACCTGGCCCATCTCCTCCTGCTCTGCCAGCTCGCACACCTGTGTTGACTGCCCCCTGCATGGTTAAAGAAAGGTCTGTGAGAGGTAGAGGAGGAGGAAGAGGGAAGGGGCAGGAAAGTGTGGCCCCACCGGCACCATTGTAAGCAGGCTTCCTGTGCTCTGGGCCTGGCGCTCTAATGGAGCTCACTGTTCCCCTCACTGGTGCTTTTGGGGTGTTTGGCAACTCCCTCATCAATGTGCACCTTCCCCTCCAGTCCTCTTGGCCCAGGCATTGGCATCTGTATCCTGGTTGGCTGCTTGAAGCTCCTAGAAATCTAGTCCTATTTGCAGCTTATCTCTGCTGAACTGACCTCGCTGCTGCAGGTGGCCGCCTTTCACTTGCACCTGGATCTCCTCCAGGAGAGAAGGGACCACCACTGGGAGGCCTTGTCCACCTGGACCCGGAGCAGCTCTCCTTCCCTCAGCTGCCCAGCTGGACCACTTTTCTCTAAGCGGGAAGCCTCCACCTTCAGCCAGTCCCCTCCGACCCCGCAGCGCTCAGAGTCGCAGATCCAGTTCTCTGCTTCTGCGGGTGTACCATGAAGGCCTCTTGCAGGACTTGAAGAAAGTGTTATGGGTGGGGTGCCCTCTGCGTCCCCACCTGTTGCCAGTGAAGTGGAGTTCTTGCAATGTCGCAAGGAGAGGAATTTCCTGAGACTCCCTCTGGGAGGATGAGTGATCTTTATTTCTGTGGATTGAAACCCCTGGGTTTCCAATGTCACATTTCCCTCCATCCCGCCATGGAAAAGGTTCACTCTTGTCCTCAGTAACACCGGAATTCAAACCAGGGTCCAGAGTTCCTGTTCCATATTAAAGTGCAGTCCAGGCCAGCATCTGGCTAGGTTAGCTCCTGTTCCCAGCTGCATGCAATCCATTGTGTGTGGGGTCCACACAGCCATGGGCCATGCGGCTGCTTAAAGCCACCTGACTGGTTAGCACACAAGTGAGTGTGGGTCATGGAGCAGGCGAGAAGCAGGAGTGCCAGAGCAAAGCAAGAGAGAGAAACTCTTTGTCTGGGACTATGACCAGGAGCTCAACCAATTAACCCTTCAAGATTTCACATGCTTGCATTGGGGTCCATGCCCCTAATCAATCCATTATTCCCCAGGCTAGACTGACCAGCAAGCACCTTCCCTCTGTCATTCCTACTTCACTGTGCATGCATCTGTCCCCCCCCCCCTCTATTTCATCCCTTCTCCTGTGATCTGCAGGGAATGGACTGGTGGTTCCTTGGGGAGTGTGAAGTTGTAGCTTCCTGGTGAAGCTGGTTATGTCTGGCCTCCCCTTTGCTCTCTTTCTATTATTAATAACTAGAGACCTGGTGCACGAAAACTCATGCACTGGACGGGGGTCCCTCAGCCCAGCCTGCCCCCTCTCACAGTCCAGAAGCCCTCAGGGGATGTCCTACTGATGGCTTGCCTGAGCCTGGGCCCAGCCCTCACAGCAGGAGCCACCATCCATTGCTTGCCTAAGCCTAGGCTGCGAGGGCCAAGGCTCAGGCAGCCACTGGAAGGACGTCCAGAAGACGTCCAGTCTAATTAGCATGTTACCCTTTTATTAGTATAGATAATAATTAGCTAATTTCAATGATAACAATAGGGACAGACACCCCTCACCTATCCTTCTTGGTGGGTGCTGGTAGAAGAAGGAGGCAATTCACAGCGTGCTTGCAACTCATTCTACATGTCCCCCACCCGCCCCATTCTCTGATCTCTCAACATTTCACACCCTTGGTGCTGGACAAATGAGGTTTAAGAAACATTGATCCAGCTCCGAACCACTAACATTCCACAAGTTCTACAAAAGAGGATGCTCCCTCACACAGCTCACTTTCATGTTGATTGTCTTGGGCTCTTGGGCAGAGGTTTCGCTTGCCATCCCTTTCAGCAGGTAAAGAGTGAAGAACCTAGACATGTGTGCAGGGTAGCTGGGCAAATAGTATGAGAAGGGAAAGGATGAAGAAATCGAATAGAAATAGGTGGCCGTCTGGATAGCAGTGGATCAAGGTCGGCACAGCAAGTGTCCTGCAAAATGGGGGCAGGACACAGGAAAGGGTTGAACAGCAGACACAGGTAGAAGCATCAGTTGATTCAGAGCGATAGGACTTCACAACAGGTGGGATGTGAGGGTGAATAAATGAAATATAAATAAAGCTTGAGCAATAGACTTTGTCCATGGTGTTCTTTTTGTCATTTCTAAGTGAAGTGGCCTATTCCAGTCTCTGGTTTTATAAATATTCTATTTTCATAGGTAAAGAGATCAGTTTAACTACTAGTAGTGACAGAGGAGGAGTTATCACACAGTCAAGCGTGTAATGAGGCTGCTCTGTGCTAGATGCTAGAGGAATAAAAGCCAACAGACAGAGTCCCTGCTCACAGCAGTTCCCTTCTTAGTTGGGGAGCCTCGCAGGGCTCGCTAGAAGAGGAGCTGCGGCCCAAGCCGGTCAGGGTCTCCTACGCTAGGAGGTTGTATGCCACCCTTTGTAATGAGTGAACATGGAGCATTTTAAGGGGACAAAAAACCTAATTAGACATTTGTTTTCAAAAGATCCACCTTGGTGGCAGGTTAGAGAATGACATCCAGAGTTTTGAGCCTGGACATAGGAATGACCTGGTGACCTCAACCGTCTTCAGCATGGGCCTTCCACAGGGGGTCTAGGAAAGGAAAGGTACCGCAGGGAATACTAGTAGGTAGGAGAGCACCTGAGCCTGCTCTTCGCCACCTGATGCTCTCTGGCTGCAGAGGATGCTGGGAAATGCAAGCTCTAGACACCTGGCCATGGGGCCAAATGAAATTCATCACTGCCACATTTCATCTACTCTGCAGCACATAGACATCCACATCTCACATCTCCGAACTCAGCACTCAGCTTACAGTCACCATCAACTCTGCATCTTTCCAGAGCTGAATTGCATGTTTGTTGCCGTAATCCAGGGGCATTCTCAACATGAGACTACTTTACATTAAATTCTCTGCTGGAGATTTTTTAAAAACTCAGCGAGTATGAATTCAGACCATAAATCAATGTAACAGCTCCTGGGTCAAGTTTGAAGGGAAAGTGCCCTATTTTTCTGTTTCCACCAGTTGGGAGTTGGGAGGGGGGACACATTCCTAGCCACCCCAGGGGTGTGTGAGGTGTGCCTCTCATTTCCTATTTCCTTTGCTATCTCACCTTAGTCTGGGGTTACCTCTTAGACTCCCCATTACTGGGTGCCATTTTTAGGGGTAAGGGAAATATGATACGTCTTATAATGATGTCTTGCATTAAATGAAATACGTAAAAGAATAAAAAAGGAGGATACTTACTAGCACCCAGGTTAGCAGTCTGCTCAGGTGTTAGGACATCCACTAGAATTTTAAAGGATGGAGAAAACATGAGGTAACGCAAACTCTTCTCAGTGAGAGGATGAAGCAGGGATCCATGAGGTGCAGACTTAAACTACTGAACTGCCTTCTAAGGAGTGTTTGTGTGGGGCGGTGGGGAGAGCATGTGCTGAGTTTGTTGTTATTGTACTAAGTGGTAAGGAGGGTGGGGCAGCATGGAATTGTTCCAGATTTTACAAGAGCCACATATGCCAACAGCTCTTCTCCCCTACCAACCATCCTCCATACAGCCCCTTCCTCTAAAAAAATTGAACAGAAAAGAAAAATGTCAGTTAGAAGGCTCTCTAAACATTTTGTCTGCTCATGGTGGCCATGTATCTCAGATTGGTCGGGAGTGAGCAGGATGAGGGCACAAACCAGATGTCGCGGTGGGAATGGAGGGACAGAAGGTGCAGGGGGAGAACTGCTACGCAGGACCCAGGCGACCCGGGTTTTGGCTGTGATGACTCCATGGGTGGCAGTGCAATGAACTGAACAAAGAAACACACTTGCAGAGGGGAAAGCAGAGGAAACTTTGGCTATTTGTGGCATTATATTTGAGGTATCTGTTCATTCCACAGGAAGAAAAGGAGCCGAGAAATGAGCACCCTCATTGTGCTCAAGAAAACAGCTTTTCTTTACATTTTAAAGACCAATCAATAGTCACCTGGGGACAGACGGGAGAAAGGTGAGGTCCTCGAAGTCTGGGGGCCCATAGCCACCAAAGTGAGCAGACTGACAGGGATTGACAGGATGGGCGCCTCTGGCTTCCGGGTCAGCGGAGGGTGGCCTGGGGGCCCCACGGACGGGCTGTGCCTGTTCTGTAATTAAAATTCTACCCAGACCTACGTCTCCACTCCTAGCCTCACAGCACCCAGTGGGGTAAGCACTGCCTCGTTCATCGCATAGGCGCCGAGCTCCAAGAGGTCAAGGACACTCCCCGGGCCTCTCATGAATTGTGACTCAAGCAATAGAGTCTCCTCTGGTTCTCCCAGAACACCATCCTGTTCTCCCTGCAGCTTTTTTGTTATTCTCGGCATTACCTTTTTCTACTAACAGACTAGCAGTTTCCACAAGGGCAGGATCCCGCCTGTGTCATCCTCTGTTGTGTCCAGTGTCTCCCAGAGCCCAGCCTGGAGGAGCTGGGTAAACAGCAGGGGTCTGATGGACAGACTTCAGCTGACAGTGAGGAACTAACCCTGACCTGACCCAGTCAGACTTCTCTCCGCCAACCAGCCCACCGCCCTGGGCACACAGCTGCTGCTGTTCAGCACTATTTCTCTTCCTGTGGCCAAATGTCACTTAGGACCCTCCCCCCTCCCACTCCCTCT
>PVJC01050977.1:0-11614 GCA_004026665.1 Murina feae | reverse complement strand
TCGGAGCTGGGAGGGAGCGAGCTCAGCGGTGGGGAAACTGAGGCCCAGCCCTCAGCCCTGCAGGGGCAGCTCCCTGGATGGGCACGGGGGCGGGGCGAGCCTCACCCCTGTGCTTTAGGGACCTGACATGAGAAGCAGTGACTGGGGCAGAGGAGGGGTGTTCCGGCCAGAGCATCAGGCAGAGCCCCGGGGTGGGTGCTGCCCAGCTGGGCCAGGAGAGCTCTTGGGGGAACAAGGGCTCCCAGAGACCAGGCTTTGCCTCGCGATGCAGGCTCTGCATTATACGCAGCTTCTCCCACGTCGGGGCATTTATATTCCACAGGCAACCCTCACGCGCCAGGAGGAGGCACCCTGCAGGCAGGAGGAAGGTGAGGCCGAGGGCTGGGGCCGCGGGCAGGAGGCTGCCAAATGTTCCAGGCCTGGCTCCGGCCAACCAGACCCGCAGCTCATCTCTCGCCTGCAGGCCGAGTACCCAGCTCCTACTCCTCCTGAGCCACTCCCGTGAGGCTGGCTGCGAGGGGCTGACGTGTGCGTGTCCCCCCACAAAGGTATATGTGAAGCCCTAGCTCCCAGCACCTGACTGTACTGGAGATAGGGACGTAAAGAGGTAATAAAGGTAAAATGAGGCACCAGCCTGGCCCTAACCCAGTCTGACCGGTGTCCTTACAAACATGGGAAATTTTGACCCGAAGAGGCTCGCACACAAGGGCCTCGGAAGAAAAGAAACCTGCCGCCTCCTGACACCTTGGTCTGGGACGTCCAGCCTCCAGCATTGTGAGAAGGTGACTTTCTACTGTCTAAGCCGCCCGGGGCCACCAGAGCCAACTAAGACACTGACCTTGGGCTGAGGCCTCAAAACCTCGCCCGCATCCCTTCCTGTAATCCCGCGAGGAATGGCGGTTCTCAGCCCCTCTTTCCGTAGTGAGAAGAGAGGCTCAGAGAGGCAGTTAACCGGCTCAGGAACACACAGCATCAGGGCTCAGACCCAAGACTCCCTGACTTCAGCCAGACCTGGAGACTTCCTGCCTGTGGGGTCCTCAGGGTCAGGCTGAGAAAGGAAACTGCATTCCTGTCCTGGGCAGCAGACAGGAAGAGCCTTGACCTCTGCACCCAGGCCCACCCAGGCTCAGCTCAGTGCCCCAGCTGCCTCTTGACACCCCCAACTGCTCCAGGAATGCAGGATGTGTGTGGGGAGGGGAGGGGGGGAGGCTGGGATGAGCTGGCTCCCACCCAGCTTGGTCTCCTTCCCCACTCGCCACCACCCCCCTGCACCCCCCACTTCCTGGCAGCCCTGGAGCAGTGAGCAATTCCAGGCCCCGCCTCCTAGCTAAAGGAAGCAGAGCCCTTTCCCACAGCCCTGGGTGGAGGAAAGGCTCGCCTCCCAGCCTGGCAGCTCTGGACCACCTTCTCCCTCCCCCAGCTCTGCCCGCCTCCCCCCTTCCCAGGCACAGACGCCTCTGGTTGCCCTCACTTCCCGGCTAAGCATTCACTATGTGCCAGGCCTGGACCAAGCACTCTACCTGAACCCCACACTGTGCAAAGGAGGGTCCCAAACAGTGACTCCCGCAATGGGCCTGGGGTCACCCTGCCAGGTCAGCCATCAGCCTTAGAAACCTGGAGGGGGAGGGAGGGAAGGAGGAAAGAGCAGGGAGGGTGCCCAGGCCGGGCAGCCAGAGCCCAGATGGCCTCCACCCAGTCCTGGCCCCACAGCCCCGGGGGACCTGGGAACAGGAGGCCCATTGTGGGCGGCAGGGCCCGGCCAGTGGCAGGGGTGGGCCGGGCAGATTCCAGACGGCAGAGGCAGCTCTGGAGAGTTTACAGGACAAGTGGGGTGAGCCCAGGCACCACGACAGCCGCCTCCGGGTGTGGGTGCCGCACCGCCTGTCCACCTCTGTGTGGAGCCCAGGCCAAGGTGGGCCGGGCCACAGGGTGGGCGGGGCGGGCACAGTGCCTCTTTCTGCTGCCCCAAAGCCGGGTCACTAGGAAGGCAGTCGGGGACCAGGACAGGGTTGTTCCTCCCTCAGGGCCCCGCCGTCTCCTCCAGACAATCACAGCCTCTTTGATCCAATTCCGCAGGCTCTCCCGACCACAGTGTCCCCGGCAACCCCGCTTCAGGTCACCCTGTCCCCAATTCAGGTCTCCTCTAAACTGCTTCCCCTCTGGGCCTCCCCTTACGTGGCGGCTGCCTCCGTCTGGAACCCTCCTCCCTCTGCTGAGGGTGAATTCATCCTTCAGGTCTCAGCTGAACCACCACCTCCTCACAGAGCTCCCCACACACTGCATCAGGACCCCCGCCCTCCCCAGCACCCAGCACAGCTGTGACTGATTCATCACCCCTGGCATGCTCATCTGCTTCACAGCTGTCCCCCCCTCGTTCTCCCTTCATGCATCCTTAGCACCCAGACACAAACAAGTTTGCTGAATGAATGGGTGGGCTGAAAGAGGCCTCAAAACTTCATAGATGAGGCTCCCCCCCCCCCCCCCCGCCCCGAGGCCCTGAGGGAGGAGGCAAACCTCCCAGAGCACCTAGGGTCAGTGTAAGGGGGGAAAATGATATAAACCAAAACAACTTGTTACAAGCATTGAGTGGATTCTCGTTGTGAATCCTCACTAAACCTCGGGCGGGGGGAGGGATTCTATCCCTATTTTCGGAGGCTCCCAAGGGGAAGTCAGTCTCCTAGGGTCAGGTTGCTAGAAGATGGCGGACTCTGGCTTGTGATTCTGTGATCCTGGGTCCAAGGGCATAACAATCACGCCCCTCTGCGAGCAAGTTCAGATTTGTTTCTGAACAACACAGAATTATTTCTTTGTTTGTTTTGGGTTTTTCAGTCCTACCCGGAGGATATATGTTTATTGATTTTAGAGAGAGGAAGGGAGGGAGAGAGAGAGAGATGTGAGATCAACATAGATTAGTTGCCTCCTGTGCATGCCCCGACTGGGGATCAAACCCACAACCTCGGTATGTGCCCTGACCGGGAATGGAACCCAGAACCTTTTGGTGTACAGGACGACGCTCCCACAAACTGAGCCACCTGGTCAGGGCAACAAAGAATTGTTTTCATCGAAGAAGAAAGTTAGAGAGAGAGAGAGAAATTAGGAAGAAGGTTAAGGATAGCAACACAATGGTTTCTTACGATACCAGAGAATAGCTCATAGAGCAGGGGTGCCATAACACACTCAGCCAGTAGGTGTCACCATCCAACATATAACCCAGGTGAGACCCTCACCCCCACTCACCGTTGTTGCAATGCCGGATGCAGTCCTGCAGGACAGCCTGCCACTTCTCCTGCTCGGCCTCCGTCATCATGCAGAAGTAGTAGTGCCGCGCAGAAGGGTGCCAGAGGATGAGCGGGAACTGCGTGGGGCACTTCAGGATGGGGGTGGCACCTGATTTCGATGTGATCCCTGTGTAGACAGTGCCCTCTGCAAGTTCCGACCTGAGGGTCAACTCACGCCCAGAGGGCGGGCCTGTCCTGGGGAAGCAGCATCCTTTCCTGCTGCGTCCTCCACGGCGTGGCTAACGGGGCCCCGGCGTCTGTTTAGGCCCATTTCTTAGAGCTGGTGATGCAGCGCATCCACCCTGTCAGGGAAGGTCTAAGCTCCTTGTGGGAGGCACAGATAACACGGGGTCAGAGCCCTCGGGTTCAAAGGCCGAGCATTACCTTCTTGGGTTTCCCTTCGAATGGTAGCTATGGAGGCCAAAGTGTGGCTTAAATGTCCAAGGGGGGCAGGGAGGCCGGAGGGTGGAGGATAGGAAAAATAAAAAGGCATTTTTCTCTCTTTATTTTGTCTGCGTGGATATTTGAGATCCAGTGAGATAAGTGGTCCTGAGCTGTGACCTCGCCACTGTTGTTAATAATAAAACAATGACGGTTCTTCTTCGTGCCCTGGCTCTGTCTGTGTCCCTGTGCTGGGCTCGGCACCCACAGACCTCATGGGGTCCACACAATACCCCAAGGTCAGGCTTCTAAGTGCTGTGTTGCCTAAAAAGACACAGCAAAAACAAAACCAGAGTGCGGATGGGATCCAGGAATGCTAACTCCAGCTAAGCTCTCAGCCACGGGGCGCTGTAGTCCCAAGTCCCATGGAGGGGCCCATGTGTCCCCCAGGCCAGCATCCTCCTCTCTTTAGTTCCCTGAGATCACCTGAGAGGCAGGAGTGCCCTTTAAGGCTTCTGGGGGGGGGGGTCTGTGACAAGGTGGGGTACACAGGACTCAGAGAACAACTCCTCAAAAATGCAGTATCGACTCAGCAGTTTACAAAGCAGGGTCACCCCATCATCTCCCCCCGGGAGTCTCTCAAGGACTCAGGGAAGAGGAAGGATAGACAGTGAGGTCCCCAGTGCACAGCTGTGATCATAAGGGGACTCGGGGTGGGGGGTTGTGGGGGACAGGTCCAGCCTGAACTCACTGCGTGGCCTCAGGCCTCCTCTCTCGGGGCTCAGTTCATGCTGGGCACCTGCCCGCAGCTCCAGGCCCAGCTAGTCTTTCTGCAGTTGTGGAGCCTGGAACTCCGGGATCAGGGCTACATTCTCCCTGGGCCAAACCCCTGGGCCTGTGCAGGGCATTTCGGCCTGGGATGGGTGCTCCTTTACCTGGTAAGGAGTTGCCAACCAGCTCCAGGTACTGGTCCACGGAGGTGAGGATTTTGTAGCCTGCACTGTTGATGACAGCTCGGGGTGGCACCTGCCGCTCATACGCCTGAGGAGAGGGCGAGAGAGATGGTCCCTGAGGGTTACAGGTCATGCCCAAGCCAACCCCATCTCCAGCTCCGACTCCAGGACCCTCCTCAGTGTTGCTGCCCAAAGGCGGGAGGAGGAAGAGGGGAAGGGAGAAAGGGAGGAGGAAGAAGCACACAGGGAAGAGGAAGAGGAGGCTAGCCAACCGGTGACTAGGGTCAACATGGTATAGTGACCTGAACCCAGGCCCTGGGCTCAAATCCGGGCACCACCGAGTGCCGTCTGTGTGATGCTGAAGACAAGGTTGCTCCACCTCCTATGCTTCAGGGTCTTCACCCATAAAGCCAGGATAATAATAACTCCCACCTCACTGAGTAGATAATTCACATAACATGGTTAGCCCAGTGCCTGGCACATTGGGATAGTAAGCATGGGGAGGTTATTATCATTACTGCTACTGCTGCCTCTGTTATCAGCAGGTACCACCAGCCAGGTGTTGTGCTACGGGCATTGCATGCTTCATGTCACAGATGTGCACAATCCAACAGGTGGGTGCCATTATTAGCCACAAGTTCACACAGCTAGTGGGGTCCTAGGACATGAACCTGGACTGTCAGCCTCCAGAGCCCAGGGTGTGTGACCCTTTCCCTGAACTACCCACCAAGCCCTAGGTTCTGAGCACCATACAAGTCTCCTGTGGGGGAGAGTCAGGTCTGGGCACTGCCTCCTTGCATAGCGTGGAGCAAAGTGGTTCTGCTGCAGTAAGTAGCTCATACAGCAGGGCTGCCATGCCACACCCTGCCACTGAGTGTCACTACGCAGCACATTTCTTGAGAGCAGCTCAAACCTGCTGGGGGAAGGCGGGAGGGGTGGGCTCTGGTTACTGGCCAAGTGTGGTGCAGACCTGAGTACTGGTTAGAAACGCACATTGAGAGAGATTCCAGGCCTGGGCTTCCAGGTCATTCGGATGGAATTCTATCAATTTGTGAACCACTGCCCTGCGGCAACAGGTTGCTCCTGACCAGGTTACTTTAACACTGATTCGCCCTGCACAGGCCTCCAGCCTGTCCTTCTGGCTGCTCTGGAGACATGTCTGGTAGAATAAACTGGGTCTGTGGCTCAGCCAGGTGGGGCTCCCACAAGGGCCCAAGCCAAAGATAAGTACACTGGGCAGGACACATCCCTCCCGCTGCAGGGCAGGGAAATGCAAGGGGATAACCAGGAAGGAAAAGATAAAACCACCACTCAGAGCAAGGATGGGAGGGGTCAGAGGAGCGGAATGGCAGGAAGCTCAGGTTGAGGTGGAGGCAGCTGAGTTGGAGGAGCCCTGGAAATGGAGATTTGGAAGAACTTGAGAGAGATTCGGAGGGATGCGTAGGAGCTAATGAGCTAGTTTTGGGGTATCCAGAGCTGGATGCCTGGATGGATGAAAGTTAGAGGGGACCCAGTGGGGAGGTGGGAAGGGTGAGGGAGGTGAGGTTCTGCTTTGGTGATGGGAAGGGGGATGCTGGGTGGCAGGTGAGGGTGGAGGTCTGGAGTCTCAGATTTAGGAGTAGGGGGCTTGCATGAAGGAGGACAGCTAGGGAGGGGAGGGGAGGGGCCAAGGAGAAGGGGATGAAGACCTGGCTAGAGGAGGAGGAGGAGCCGGGGCTCAGTGAGGACACCGGGCACCCAGCAGAGGCAGCCTCACCACTTTGTTCTCGTAGAGGACCAGCCCATAGTTATGGGGTACGAGGCTGAAGCGGTTCCTCCACTTCTTGTTGTCCTCCTGGTACTGGAAGAGGTTCCCCGAGAAGATGATGCGTTCATCCAGCGGCACCTGTGGGAGGGAGGAGGGCGGGGGTGAGGCCGACGAGGCCGAGGGGTCCCCTGAACAAAGTGACAGCGGGCCTGGGTGCCTCGGCGCTCACCCACAAAGGCCTCCGAGGCAGGGCTGCATCTAGCCCACTTGGCAAATGAGGAAAGTGAGGCTCAGGGCAGTGAGGGGTCCAGGAGGAGCAGTGGTGATGCCAGGACTCGAACCCAGGCCGCACACCACAATTCAGAACCCAGGCAGGACCCCACGCCGTCCTGGCCCTAGCAGACACAGCCACCTCAGGATGGGTCTGGGACTTCCTCGGCCCACGGGCCAGGCCGGTGAAGGCCCCAGCGCCTGGACAAGTCTCTTCCCAGCTCTGGGTCTCCGTTTCTCCTTGAGGCAACACACCACTTGGCCAAGGTGGCTCCAGAGAGCCTCCCCAGCCGAAAGCTGATGGGATGGCCTCCATGAATCTGGCAGGGGGTGCAGGGGACCCCCGTCTGGAGGGCTCGACATCTGACTGGCATCCTGGCAGACTGGTGACCAGTGTGAGCGGCAGAAATGCCCAAACCTGCCTGCCAAGCCCTAACTTCAACTCTGCCTCTGACCCAGAGGGACCGCAGCTTCCTCTTCTGTAAAATGGTACCGTGACAGCACTGACTTCATCTCGGACTCTGGGATGACGTGTGCAGTTCACATAGGCAGCCTGCACCGGCTGGCACCTGGGGGGGAGGAGCGGTGGCCCCATGAGAGAGTGCTTCCAGAGTAGATCAGCGCCCGGAAGTTTCGCCCAGAAGTTTTGGGAAAGGAGACACAGGCCACCGGGGAGCAGACTCACTTTGGCGGGGAGGAGCTCGGGGAGCCGAGGGCTCCACACTTTCTGGGCAGCTTCTACCTGTTCTACAAATATGGTGCTTTTTGCAAGAGAAACACGGATCCGATATAATCACGGGAGAAGCGATAATTAATGGGGCCTGGCCCTCTAGCTTCCTGGCTCTGCCTCTGGTGGCCCTGCAGCTGCAGCCTGGTGTGAGGGGCCCCTCCCAAGCCGCCCCCAGGTCCCCGGCCTCCGTCTTCACACGCAGCCCCCTCTTCCCAGCAGCCTCCCTGCTACCCTTCAAGGGGAAATGCCAAAACACTCTTGGAAAATGAGGGCCCATTGTACTTAAACAATAGGACCCTGAGGACTGCTTCCTACCCAGGGATAAAAATATTTACAGGAAAAGAAAACGATTCCCCCTACCCACCACCCCACAGTGGGTTGTGCCCAGGTCACAAGCTGCGGGTCAGTGGCTATATTCAGGCCATGGCTCACTCTCATCCCACCTCCCAAACGCCAGGTCTTCTAGAAGGAGAGCTGAGAGAGCCCTCCTGACACCCTGCTGAGACCTTGCAGGCCCCAGGCCTCCACTTAGGACAGGAGCCAGGACTCAGGGGCAGTGGGAGGCTGTGGCAGTAAGGGCTCAGCAACCTGTCCCCCCACCGACCCCCCCAGATCCTGGGCAGCCAAGAATGGGTGCTTGGTTGTGGGTTTGGGTTTTATTTTTAAGATTTTCAAATGGCAGCGTGTTTCCATTGGAAGCTCTGCAGGAAATGAAACAGAACCGACTGCCCAGGCAAAATATTTTGGATTCTGCAAAGCTCTCCAATACCACGGTGGGACTCTTTGGGGGAAGACGGGGTGTGAATGGTCAGCGCACGGACCCTGTTCCAACAGCCCCAGTTCCATCCCAGCTCCATCGCCCACATCAGGGCAGTCTGCACAAGCCATGGGACCTCTCCACGCCTCAGCGCCCCCAGCTGGACAAACCATGGCCCCTTAAGACACCTGCTACTATTTTATTACTTCTGTTTTTATTACTATTCTTATTTTATTATTCGCTTATTATTGTTTCTTATAAACACAATGGGATGATGGTGATGACAATATCGTTATTTCTATTACTACTAAGAGCCTGGTGCACAAAAATTTGTGCAACGGAGGGGAGGGGGGGGTCCCTCAGTCTGGCCTGTGCCTTCTCGCAGTCTGGGACCCCTTGGGGGATGTCCACCTGCTCGCGTGCCTGGCCAGCCTGGGTGAGGGGCTGATGGCAGTTTGCAGACTGGCCAAGCCTGCCCCGCAGCCCTCCCACCCTCGATGCCACCTGCCTGCCCCGCCCCCCTCCCCCCCTACTGCTGCTCGCTCCCTGGCTGCCAGCCTCCATCTTGGCTGGGTTAATTTGTATACAGCCGCTCTGATGGGCTGGTGGGCGTGGCTTAGGCGTCTCAGAGAGACGGTTAATTTCCATATTACTCTTTTATTAGAGTAGATAGCATTCCTATCATGACTTAGCATCGTGATGGCCAATTTCCTGAGTGACAAAATGGGACCAAATCTCCCTGTGGGTGATTTCTTTCACTCTTCTTGCTTCCGTGTTAATTCCGTTTTCCTACGACAACTCTGCACCGTGAGTGCTGAGGGCACTTCTCACCCAGAGTAAAAGCTTGTGCTGTCCGCCAGCCCCCACCTCTGTCTTTGGTTACTGGGCCCTGGATCCCTGTGACATCTCTTTCCAAACAGGGGGCATTCCAGCTCTGCCCACTTGACGCAGCTCACCTGCCTCCTTTCCTGTCACCCAGGTGTGCACCTGCCAGACCCCCAGGCCCCTCTGTGCGCCTCTGCCCTCCTTGTCAGAAGGTCGGAGGTGGCCATGACACCAGGAGAGCAGTCTTGGCTGGTTCCAACGTCAAAGGAACATGTGATGCTCTGAGAGGCTCTGACACACAGTCCTGACCTCCCCTCCACCCCAAGCAGGCTGGGCACTGAGGCAGAAAGAGCCCTAAGCTAGGAATCGGAACCTGACTGAGAGTCTCGCCTCCGTCACCCTGGCCAGCCATTGAACGGCTCAGCTCTGGGCCTCTGCACATGCCACTGCCTGACATTTTCTCCATCAGGTCCTTGGCCGAGGCCAGGCCCCCACTCCTGGGTTCACCCTGTGGTGGCACCCACTTGACTGTGTCAGCAGCTGTTTACTGTCTGTCTCCTGGAGTGTCTGCCAATGACTTCAGGGCCAGCCAGGGCAGCACTGCCCCAGCATCTGACCTGACAGTCGGTGGGTCCCGGACAAGGGGCCTGCTGGTTTCTCTCGAGGCAATGCCTAGTCTCAGCAGCTCTCCCAGCCCCTGAGCTAATGCTTCCAGCTGATCCCCCAGCTGAGAAGACACCAGACAGCAATGAAACCTCAAAGCCAGGCTAGTGACACCAGCTCCCGCCCCCTTGGGGCTTCAGGGCAGACAGGCACGGTTTCAGTCCCTCGTTCGGGGAGGAGGGGGAATGGGATGAATAAAATAAAAATCCCGGCACCAGGCCCTCCTAACCTTTCCTGTCTGCTCTGCTGCCTCCCCTGCCCCCACCTCCACCCCCAATGCCTGTATCCATGCCTCAGCCCCATGAAATCCCACCCGTCCACGAAGCTGCCCTGAGTCCTCTGGCCCATGACTCCTCTGCCTGAATGCCATTTCACAGACAGACAAACTGAGGCTCAATAAGGTGAAGCCCCATATCTGAGGTCACCCAGCAAGTCAGGACTCACACACCCTTAGTAATCCCACCTGCCCCCAAACACACACATTTATCCTCTCTGCATCCTCATCATAGCCCTACGCAGGAGGTACGCACCCACTTGCCAGATGAGAAGACTGAGCCTTGGGGGTTGGATCAACCTAGAGAATTTGAACCCAGATCCTCCCTAGTTCTTTCCTACCAGACCATGGGGTTCCAGTCTCCATCCCTCCTCTATGACAGTAGCCCCAGCACCTCCAAAGGCGCTTCCAGTCCCTCGAGGGACAAATGCGTACTGGACAAACATAATCCTACTGCTAATACGATCCAGTGATGACAACGGTGTCAGCCAGCGCCACCCAACACCTTCCCTGCTCCCGGCACCTGCTGACTCGCACCTTTAACCCTTACCAGCATCCTGTGCAGGAGGTGTGTTGATCCCATTTTACAGAAGCATAAACTGAGGATCCAGGAAGTGAGGTAGTGAGAGAAGGATCTGGCTGGAACCCAGGCCTTGTTTGTGCAGGAGAAGCAGAGCTGCGGGAGTCACCCACAGCGAGAAAGGGGCCTGGATACCACCACCACCTGCCTACTCAGAAGCTGGGTGGGCTCCTCAGAGCCCATCATGGCAGCGAAGGCCCAGAGAAGCAGTCACCTGCTTGAGACCACACGGTGAGTGATGTCAGAGCCCGACCAGAAGCCACATCAGCCCGGGGCCTCTCACCTTCCGCGAGAGCAGCTGGGCCTGCGGTCCCCCGGGGGCCTCGATCTCGTGGCGCATGCTGTTGAAGAGGGCGACGCCATACTGGTCCTCATAGTAACGAAGGAACTCCGTCAGGATCTTTCCCGTTTTCTCTGAAAGGGAAGGACCAACAGGGACGTGAGGTCATCACAGTTACTTGCATGCGGCGACTCTGCCCCAGGGAGGGACGTCCGCGCCTCCACATTCCTGCTCGTAAAATTGCTCTCATGGGCGTCGCGCTTCTGGGCAGAAGCGTGCATTTCCTGCACACGCTGGGGCAACCTCCGGGCAGGGAGATGGGCAACGGCCCGAGACAGAGAAAGGACGAGGAAGCCAGAGACCAGTGAAAAGACACTCAGCCTCGAACAAATGCAGCCGGAACCAGGCTCCGGGTTCCTCATCTGACCAGAATCCCGAGGAACAGGCACCGGGCCCGGGGCTGGGGTGTTTGGACGGCTTTTTTGGAGGGTGACTGGCAGCTGTGGGCGCAAGGATGAGGCCGTGAGAAGACGGAGGAGGGTCCATAGGTATGAGCATCACGCTGATGGCTGGCCGTCGTGTTGGAAGTTGGCCCCGTCTGTGCGTCTAAACCTCCTGGGGGTTTATGGGAAGAGGCCGGGCGGGCCACACTGCAGACTGTGGACACGGGACCGCTGAGGGGTGCAGAGTCCACTCCATCTTCTGCTTTACTCACTTTTATAGCATTTAATGAGCTTACGCGCGCCATTCTTTTCACAATAAAAAACAAATATTCTGAAAGTGACTCATCTACCAAGTTAACACCCTTTCTGCTCACACTGGTCGTTGGCTTCTCGCTCCTGCTCAAGCGGCTTCTGAACTGAGAAAGTGAATCCT
>PVJC01050976.1:0-11455 GCA_004026665.1 Murina feae | reverse complement strand
CAGAACTCCCCCTGTGGGAGTGCCCTGACCACCAGGGGCAGCTCCTGCACTGAGCGTCTGCCCCCTGGTGGTCAGTGTGTGTCATAGTGACCAGTCAATCCCAGTGGTTCTGCTTTTAGGATCAATTTGCATATTACCCTTTTATTATATAGGGTATTAATTGATTTCAGAGAGGAAGGGAGAGGAAGAGAGAGAGAGAAACATCAAAGATGAGAGAGAATCATGGATCGGCCGCCTCCTGCACACCCCCTACTGGGGATTGAGCCTGCAACCTGTGCCTGTGCCCTTGACCGGAATCGAACCCAGGACCCTTCAGTCCACAGGCCGACGCTCTATCCACTGAGCCAAGTCGGCCAGGGCAAAAAAATACACATATATTTTAAAAACCTAGCCCTAGCTGGTGTTGCTCAGTGGGTAGAGCGTCAGCCTGCGGACTGAAGGGTCCCGGGTTCGATTCCAGTCAAGGGCATGAACCTTGGTTGCAGGCACATCCCCAGTGGGGGGTGTGCAGGAAGCAGCTGATCGATGTTTCTCTCTCATCGATGTTTCTCACTCTCTCTCCCTCTCCCTTCCTCTCTGTAAAAAAAATCAATAAAATTTATAAAAATAAAAATAAATAAAATAAAAATAAATAAATAGAAACCTAGAGCATTCTGACCAGATGGGACGCCATGGGAAGGAGGTGGTTTTTCCCTCCACAGGATGCTCGTCCCCCCCTCCTTCCCCTCCCCCCTCCCCGGGGCCTGGGAGTGACCCGTGTCACTTGGTTTCCCGCAGGTTCATCCCGGATCCCTGGTCGCCCTGCAGCGCCCCCTGCGGGCCGGGCGTGCAGGTGCGGGAGGTCAGGTGCCGCGTGCTGCTCACCTTCACCGACGCGGACTCGGAGCTCCCTGCCGAGGAGTGCGAGGGCCCCCCGCCGCCCACCCGGCGGCCCTGCCAGCGGCGGGCCTGTGGCCGCGGCCTCGCCACCCTGGGCCTGGGCGTGGCCCTCCCCGCCAAGGACAGCGAGCTGACCTACCACTGGGAGTACGCGGGCTTCACCCCTTGCACCGCCACCTGCCTGGGAGGTACTGGGTCCTTGGCTGCTGGGACGTGATGGTGGTGGCGCTCTTGGTTGGAGAAAACTCCCCTTAGAGACAGGGACGCTGGGCCCGGCCGGTGTGGTTCAGTGGGTAAGCGTCAACCCATGAACTAAGGAGCTGCTGGTTCCATTCCCAGGGTGAAGGGCTCAATGCCCAGTAGGGGGCGTGCCAGAGGCAACCGATCCATGATTCTCTCTCACCTATAATAATAGAAGCGTAATATGCTAATTAGACCAAACGTCCTTCCGGGCATCCTTCTGGACGACCTTCCAGACGAAGCCAGTGCCGGCAGCCGGGAGAAGGAAGGCCTACTCTTGCACGAATTGCATGCATCAGGCCCCTAGTCATTACTGCACCTCTCTCTCTGCCTCTCCTTCCTCTGAAATCAATAAAAATATATTTTAAAAAAGATAACGGAACACTCCAGGAAAGTGAAAGGCAACAGCATCCACAGATGATCCTGAAAAGATGGAAGGGGAGGAAGTAGGAAGCACCGTTGTGGAGATCAGCCTTAACCCGTCAGAGGGGGCCTGGCTGGTGCGGCTCAGTGGATAGAGCATCAGCCTGTGGACCGAAGGGTCCTGGGTTCGATTCCCGGTCAAGGGCACAGGCCTGGGTTGCAGGCTCGATCCTCAGTGGGAGGCGTGCAGGAGGCAGCCGACCCATGATTCCCTCTCATCACTGATGTTTCTCTCTCTCCCCCACCTCACCCTTCCTCTCTGGAATCAATTTAAATAAATAAATAAATAATTTTTAAAAAGGGGGCCGGAGGGGGAGGGGAACTGCAGGTGGGAACAGCGGGGAGGGGAGGCTAGAGGGAGGGGCCCCCCTCTGTGACTGGAGCTCGATAGCACCTGCAAGCAGGAAGCTCCTACCTGGCAGTTTCTAGTCTCCCGTGCATGAACATTTGGTGGGAACGGGATGTGTAGGTGAGTGGGCAGACATCTGAGGTCATTCGGAGGTCACGGGCTAGTATGCGTTTACTGTACCGCAGACGGCAATGTGGTCCGATCTAATACAGGGTTATGCGTACATGTAGACATGTGCCTGAGTGACACTGATGCATGCAGGCCTACTGCATTCCCATGGTGGAGGCCAACATGGCCTTCCTGGCCCCGGCCGGTGCAGCTTAGTGGATAGAGCATTGTCCTCCGGACTGAAGGGTCCCAGGTTCAATTCCCGGTCCAGAGCACAGGCCCGGGTTGTGGGCTCCATCCCCAGTGTGGGGCGTGCAGGAGGCAGCCGATGCATGATTCTCTCTCATCATGGATGTTTCCATCTCTCTCTCTCCCATCTCCCTTCCTCTCTGAAATCAATAAAAATATATTTAAAAGAAAAAGACAGCCCTAGCTGGTGTGGCTCAGTGGATAGAGCGCCATCCCGCAGACTGAAGGGCCCCGGGTTCGATTCCAGTCAAGGGCACAGACCCCGGTTGCAGGCTCGATCCCCAGTAGGAGGCGTGCAGGAGGCAGCCGGTCCATGATTCTCTGTCATCATGGATGTTTCTCTCTCTGCCTCTCCCTTCCTCTCTGACATCAACGAAAATATATTTTTTTAAAAAACAAGTCTGTGGGCAACGCCTGGAGATCTCAGACTGTGTCCTGCCGTGGTCAGCAAGCTAAGGCTACAACCCAAGGAAACAGGAACGAGTGTAGTCGGAAGTGCTAAGCCTCACAGACACACACGAGATACATCCTCTGGCAAATCACCGAGTTCCATAAAATACTGTCCGGTGGTCGGATGGAAGCGTGGCGATCGGAGATAGAACCGCAATCTTACAACATAATGGAACCCACCTTCTCACCTGAAACCGGAGACATTTAAGTATTTCCACTAGCCGGTCGGTTGCTGTTGCAAATTTTCTCTGATTTACTTTTTTTTTGTTGTCGTTGAACGGTTTGATTTATGGTTTGTTCCGATCTGATTCCCCAGTCATTCCTTCTATCGCCGCGGGCAGCGGGTGGCGGTGGAGACGCGGACTTTGGGGTTAGACACTCCCATCTGACGGGAAGGAAAAGGAAGGCCAAGAGAGTTTCTGTCTGAACAGCGAGGGGTCCCTGCTTGGGAAGCCAGTGGCCGTATTGTGTCTTGGAACCCCCCGAGGACAGCGGGAGACAGCTGGAGAGAAGGCAGAAATCACACTTTCCGTCTCCAATCTACCCCTTATTTGGTGTCTTCCTTTTCTTTCTACACCTCTGTTTGCTTACTTTTTTTGTTGTTGTTGTTTTTGTGTGTGTGTGAGTTTTTTTTCCAAATATGTTTTTATTGATGTCAGAGAGGAAGGGAGAGGGAGAGGGAAACATCCATGATGAGAGGGAATCGTGGACCGGCTGCCTCCCGCACGCCCCCCACTGGGGATGGAACCCGAAACCCGGGCCTGTGCCCTGTCCGGGAATCAAACTGGGACCTCCTGGTGCGTAGGTCAATGCTCAACCACTGAGCCACACTGGCTGAGCTTAGTTTTTGTTTTTATGCTTGTTTGTTTTTTTGTTAATCCTCGCCCCAGGATATTTTTCCATTGATTTTTAGAGAAAGTAGAAGGGAGGAGGGGGAGAGAGAGAGAGAGAGAGAGAGAAACATGGATGTGAGAGAGAGAGAGAGAGAGAGAGAGAGAGAAACATGGATGTGAGAGAGGTATGTGCCCTGACCAGGGCCGGGGATCGAGCCTGCAGCCGAGGTGCATGCCCTTGACCGGAATCAAACCTGGGACCCTTCGGTCCAAGGACCGACACGCTACCCACTGAGCAACACCAGCCAGGGCCTTGTCCTTCCTGGGAACACCATGGAGATAATGACGCTGCTCTTTTGACCGCACAAGGTGACGGTAGCCTCAAATCCTACATTTGAAAGTGCTTTCCCCGCGGGAGGTATAGCAAGTAGACGTATTGCTACTTACGCTGATAGTGAACGAGAAGGAACTCAGGCCATATGAGGATTTTAAATCTATTTTATTGATTTTTCACAGAGAGGAAGGGAGAGGAATAGAGAGTTAGAAACATCGATGGGAGAGAAACATCGATCAGCTGCCTCCTACACACTCCCCACTGGGGATGTGCCTGCAACCAAGGTCCATGCCCTTGACCGGAATCGAACCCGGGACCCTTCAGTCCTCAGGCCGACGCTCTATCCACTGAGCCACACCGGTCAGGGCCATATGAGGATTTTAATGAAGGTTTATACATCCAATGTAGCACCTGTGCAAGGATATGTTCAAAATTTTCATTTCAAAGAGGAGGGGAGAGAGAGAGAGAGAGAGAGAGAGAGACATCCATGATGAGAGAGGATCGTGGATCGGCTGCCCCCTGCACGCCCCACAATGAGGATCAAACCCGCAACCCGGGCCTGTGCCCTTGACCGGGAATAGAACCCTAACTCCCTATCCCTCTCCCTTCCTCTCTGAAATCAATTTTAAAAAAAGTTTTTTTAATATAAAAGACTTTAAAAATTCACTTGCATTTTTGTCTCTCTCCGCCCTCCAGGCCGCCAAGAGGCCATCGCCGTGTGTCTCCACGTCCAGACCGGGCAGGCAGTCAACGAGTCCCTGTGTGACACGCTGCACCGCCCCCCCGCCATGAGCCAGGCCTGTAACACGGAGCCCTGCCCGCCCCGGTACGCCCCGCCTCGCGCTCCCCCCACCCCGGACGCGGGCCTGCGCGTGTGCCCAGCCTGCCTCCAGTCCTCCCTCCTCCGCTCAAGCTATGCTGCGGCCAGATTCATTTTTTAAAATATATTTTCATTGATGTCAGGGAGGAAGGGAGAGGGAGAGAGAGAGAAACATCCATGTGAGAGAGAATCATGGACCGGCTGCCTGCTGCACGCCCCCTACTGGGGATCGAGCCCGCAACCCGGGCCTGTGCCCTCAAGTGGAATTGAACCCGGGACCCTTCAGTCCACAGGCCGATTCTCTATTCACTGAGCCACACTGGCCAGGGCTGCTTTTGCTTGTTTGTGTGTTTGTTTTAGAGAGAATAGAGGGGGAGAGAGGGAAATATCAATGTGAGAGAGAGACATTGATTAGTTGCTTCCCACAGGAGCCCTGCAACCCAGGTACGTGCCCTTGACTGGAATTGAACCCAGGGGCCTCAGGTACACAGGCCGGCCGAGGCAGCAGCCGGATGCTCACGTTGCTGATCTCAGGAATCCCCGACAGCCCGGCTTTTGTCCGCATTAAACATGATTGAATATAACCCGGGCAGCGTGGCTCAGTGGCTGAGCGTCGACCTATGAACCAGGAGGTCAGGGTTCGATTCCCAGTCAGGGCACAGGTCCGGTTGCAAGCTTCATCCCCAGTGTGGAGCGTGCAGGAGGCAGCCGATCCATGATTCTCCCTCATCATGGATGTTTCTTTCTCTCTATCCTTCTCCCTTCCTCTCTGTAAAATCAATAAATATATATTTAAAAGACAAAAACACGTGTGAATGAGCAGAAAGAGGCCTGCTGCAGGCAACCCCGTCTGTCAGCAGGTGTGCGCCTTCTCTCCTCTTGTCTTCCCAAGGTCACTTCCTCGGCCGAGACCCCACGATGGAGCACAGGACTGGGGCACAGGAGCCCTGGCCCACAGTAGGTGCTCAGTCCACGCCCACTGAGTGGCTGAGCGATCCATTTGCTCCCTAGAAGTCACTCGGGAGCCCTGGAGCACAGTAGGTGCTCAGTCCACGCCCACTGAGTGGCTGAGGGATCCATTTGCTCCCTAGAAGTCACTCGGTAGCCCTGGCGCACAGTAGGTGCTCAGTCCACGCCCACTGAGTGGCTGAGCGATCCATTTGCTCCCTAGAAGTCACTCGGTAGCCCTGGCGCACAGTAGGTGCTCAGTCCACGCCCACTGAGTGGCTGAGCGATCCATTTGCTCCCTAGAAGTCACTCGGTAGCCCTGGCGCACAGTAGGTGCTCAGTCCACGCCCACTGAGTGGCTGAGCGATCCATTTGTGCCCTAGAAGTCGCACGAGTGTGCCATCGCCTTCCCGCTAACTCGGACCCGGGCTGGGGGAGGTAATGGAAAGGGGCCTGAGGAGTAGGGGACGGGGACTTGCTCCAGTCTCCCTGGTTGGAAAGGATGACAGCAAAGAAAGCTAATGGGCTTCCCTGCTTAAGTCCTTGTAAGGTTCTGGGAGAATTTTTTCTTTTTCCAATATTATATTCCATCGATGTCAGAGAGGAAGGGAGAGAGAAACATCCGTGATGAGAGAGAATCACGGGTCGGCCGCCTCCTGCACGCCCCCCACTGGGGATCGAGCCCACGACCCCGGCCTGTGCCCTGAGCAGGAATCGAACCCTGACCTCCTGGTTCCTAGGCCAACGCTCAACCACTGAGCCACACCGGCCGGGCTGTTTCTTGCCTTTAAGCCTCACCTTTTCCCCAGCTGGTGTGGCTCAGTGGATAGTCAGCCTTAGGACTGAAGGGTCCCGGGTTCGATTCCCAATCAGGGCACACGCCCAGGTTCTGGGCTCGATCCCCAGTGGGGGGTGTGCAGGAGGCGGCCGACCCATGATTCTCTCTCATCATGGATGTTCCTCTCTCTCTCCCTCTCCCTCTCTGAAGTCAATATGAATATATCTTTTAAACAATAAACCTCGCCTTTTTAAAAATATAGATATTTTATTGACTTTTTACAGAGAGGAAGGGAGAGGGATAGAGAGTCAGAAACATCAATGAGAGAGAACCATCGATCAGCTGCCTCCTGCACACCCCCCACTGGGGATGTGCCCACAACCAAGGTACATGCCCTTGACCGGGATCGAACCCGGGACCCTTCAGTCCCCAGGGCCGATGCGCTACCCACCGAGCCACACCGGCCAGGGCACACCTCACCTTTTCGTACCTGAGCTGCCAATCACGCCGCAGATGCTGCATTCCGGGCGTGAAGTCTGCGCGGGTTCTGAGGACCTGGCACCGTCCACCTTTCACGTCGCACAGGGTCTCGTGGCACCGTCCAACCTCCCACTTCTCTCCTGGCGCAGGTGGCACGCGGGCTCCTGGGGGCCCTGCTCGGCGACCTGCGGGGTGGGGATCCAGACGCGGGACGTGCACTGCCTGCAGCCCGGGGAGACGCCCGTCCCAGCCGACGAGTGTGGCGCCGACAAGCCCCACGCGCTGCAGGCCTGTAACCAGTTCGACTGCCCTCCGGGCTGGCACATTGAGGACTGGCAGCAGGTAGGCAGCCTGTGCACGCCCGCCAGGCCCCTGGGGGTGAGCCCCCCACCCTGACGCCCCTCCTCCTCCGTCCCCCAGTGTCCCAGGACGTGCGGCGGGGGCACCCAGCACCGGAGGGTCGCCTGCCGGCAGCTGCTGACCGATGGCAGCTTCCTGACGCTCTCCGACAAACTGTGCCAAGGCCCCAAGGCCTCGACCCGTAAGTCCTGCGCCAGGACCGACTGCCCTCCGCACCTCTCCGTGGGCGAGTGGTCCGAGGTGAGGGCCCTTCCCGTCTCGTCTTCGCAGGTCCTGCCTTGTTTTAGTGAAATACTAGAGGCCTGGTGCTCAGATTCGTGCACCGCTGGGGCCCCTCGGCCTGGCCTGTGGGATCGGAAACCAGCTTTCTGACACCCCCCGAGGGGTCCTGGGTTGCCAGAGGGCGCAGGCCAGGCCGAGGGACCCCACCGGTGCATGATCAGGGCCAGGGAGGGGCATGGGAGTTTGGCCAGCCAGGGAGGGACCGCGGGAGGGCTCCAGGGCGTGTCTGGCCTGTCTTGCCCAGTCCCAATCGGCCAGACCCCAGCAGCAAGCTAACCTACCAATTGGAGCGTCTGCCCCCTGGTGGTCAGTGCACATCATAGCAACTGGTCAAACGGTTGAATAAAAGGAACAATCAGCATATTAGGCTTTTATATATAGACTAGAGAACCGGTGCACAAAATTTGTGCACAGGGGTAGGGGGTGTCCCTCAGCCCAGCCTGTACCCTCTCCAATCCGGGACCCCTCAGGGGATGTCTGACTGCCAGCTTAGGTCTGATTGAGCCTAAACCGGCAGTTGGATATCCCTCTCGCAATCTGGGACTGCTAGCTCCTAATCGCTCACCTGCCTACCTGATGTCCCTAACTGCCCTTCCCTGCCAGCCTGGTCGCCCCTAATCTACTCTGCCTCAGCCCCCACCACCGTGGCTTTGTCTAGAGGCATGTCTAGTCTAATTAGCATATTAACCTTTTATTAGTACAGACCAGAGGCCCAGTGCACAAATTCATGCACAGGTGGGATCCCTCAGCCTGGCGGGTGATTGGGGCCATGGGGCCACCTCTCCCAGTCCCGATCAGGGCCCATCAGGGACAGCCGGCCGGGGGGAGGGTCCACGGGAGATTGGCTGCCACAGGAGGTTGAGCATGGAAGCGCACTGACCACCAGGGGCAGCTCCTATGTGGTGGCCAGTGTGTGTCATAGTGACCAGTCAACTGGTCGACTGTTTGTAACAGTAGCTTGGGCTTTTAGATAGATAGATAGATGATAGATAGATAGATAGATAGATAGATAGATAGATAGATAGATAGAAGATAGATAGATAGATAGATAGATGATACATAGATAGATAGATGATAGATAGATACATAGATAGATAGATGATAGATAGATAGATAGATAGATAGATAGATAGATAGATAGATACATAGATAGATAGATACATAGATAGATAGATAGATAGATACATAGATAGATAGATACATAGATAGATAGATAGATAGATAGATAGATAGATAGATAGATAGATGATAGATAGATGATAGATATTTTTATTAATATTAGAGAGGAAAGGAGAGGCAGAGAGAGAAACATCAGTGATGAGAGAGAATCATGGATCGGCTGCCTCCTGCACGCCCCCCACTGGGGGTTGAGTCCACGACCCGGGCCTGTGCCCTGACCAGGAATCAAACCCATGACCCTTAGTCCTCGGGCCGATGTTCTAACCACTGAGCGAACCAGCCAGGGCTCAGCCACTCTTTTAATTTAATTTCACTTGAATTTTTTTTCCCTAATAAAATTGCCAATATGCCTCATGTAAAATTTCTCACATATGTCATTAAAACTATACATGTCAGGTACACACACAGTGATTATCAAATATCAGTTTGCAAATATCAATGAGCAATATTAATGATGTTTTATGTACAGCAGTTTGGATGATTTTTTTTTAAAAAAGCTTTCTTTTTATATATATGTGTGTCTTTAATTCTTATCATTTTTTGAAATATGTTTTCATTGTTTTCAGAGAGGAAGGGAGAAGGAGAGAAACATCCATGATGAGAGAGAATCATGGATCGGCTGCCTCCTGCACGCCCCTCACTGGGGATCCAGCTTGCAACCCAGGCCTGTGCCCTGATCTGGAATGGAACCGTGACCTCCTGGTTCATAGGTCGATGCTCAACCACTGAGCCACGCCAGTCAGGCATTTCTTGGTCATTTTAATTTTTCTTTAAACAGTTGCCTTACTATATAAACAAATGGCTTAACAATATGCTAGACATCAATTACAAGGCAAAAGAAACATAACCTGACGATGAATTACAGGAAAGTAATTACTCTCTAGGAAAGAAAGAACGGAGGGAAAGGAGACAGGAAGGAAGGGAGGAGAGAGGAGAAAAGACAGGGAAGTTCTCCATGTCTTAAAAGGTGATGGCTGCCCAGCCAGTGTGGCTCAGTGGTTGAGCATCTCCTATGAGCTGGGAGGTCATGGATCGATTCCTGGTCAGGGCACAGGCCCAGGTGGCAGGCTGGATCCCCAGTGTGTGGCGTGCAGGAGGCAGCCGATCCATGATTCTCTCTTACCACTGGTGTTTCTATCTCTCTCTCCCTTCATCTCTGAAATAAATAAAAATATATTTTAAGCCCTAGTCAGTTTGGCTCAGTGGACAGAGCGTCAGCTTGTGGACTGAAGGGTCCCAAGTTCGATTCCAGTCAAGGGCACATGCCTGGGTTGCAGGCTCAATCCCCAATAAGGAGGCAGCCGATCAAGGATTCTCATCATTGGTGTTTCTCTCTCTCACCCTCCCCCTTCCTCTCTGAAATATATTAATAATAAATATATTAATAATAAATCAATTAAATATATATATACACACACACACACACATACACACTAGAGGCCCAGTGCACAAAATTCATGCACAGAGGAGGTGGCCCCTCAGCCCAACCTGCACACTCTCCAATCTGGGACCCCTCGGGGGATATCTGACTGCTGGTTTAGGTCTGATACCTGTGGGCTGTCAGACATTCCTCTTGTAATCCGGGACCACTGGCTTCTAACTGCCTGCCCGCCTGATTGCCTCTAACCACTCTGCCTGCCTGTCTGATCGCCCCTAATCTCTCTGCCAGCCTACCGATCACCCCTAACTGCTCTTCCCTGCTGGCCTGATCGCCCCTAACCACTCTCCCTTGCCGACCTGATTGCCCCTAACTGCTCTTCCCAGCCAGCCTGCTAACCCCTAACTGTCTCTGCCTCAGCCCCTGCCACTGTGGCTTTGTCTAGAAGACATTCAGTCTAATCAGCATATAACCCTTTTATTAGTATAGATATCTATGTATGTGTGTGTATGTATATATATTTAAAGAGGGTGGTAGGAAACGGCCACATGTCAGCGCTCCCATACCCCAAGTCTCCTCTGGCCCGGCCGTCTGCTGCGCAGGCTCTGTTCACGCTGTCGCTCCGTCCCCCTGCAGTGCTCTGTCAGCTGTGGCGTTGGGACCCAGCGGAGGAAGCAGGTGTGTCAGAGGCTGACGGCCAAGGGCAGGCGGGTCCCCGTCAGCGAGGCCCTGTGCGGGGAGCTCCCGGGGCTCCCCCTGGTACGGTCCTGCCAGATGCCAGCGTGCAGCAGTGAGTATGTGGACCTTCTGTGCGTCTTGTCCCAGCGGCTTCGTATCATCCAAATAGCAGCTGACTTTTATGGAGAGGAAGGGAGCGGGGAGGAGGAGAGGGAAAGAGAGAGAGAGAAACATCCATGATGAGAGAGAGTCCTGGATCGGCTGCCTCCTGCACGCCCCCCACTGGGGATCCAGCCCGCAACCCGGGCCTGTGCCCTTGGCCACGAATCGAATCCAGGACCCTTCAGTCCCCAGGCTGACGTGCTATCTCCTGAGCCACACTGGCCAGGGCCGTGTCCCACTTCCTTATGCATTCATCGGTGGCTGTTTGTATATGCCCTGACCGGGAATCGAACCTACAACCATGGTGTAGTAGGCCGGCGCTCTACCACTGACCTACCCAGCCAGGGCTCAACGGATTATTTCTCATCTGTAGGTCAAGCAGCCCATCAGAAGTTAGAATCGTTGTAAGCAGTGAGCAGTATAATGTTCAAGACTGAGATCAAGTTTTCAGAAAAGTCAGTTTTAAGGACTATCTGTGCACAGGACAAATGTCTTTTAGGTCTCTCTCTTTTTTAAAAATATATT
>PVJC01050975.1:0-11626 GCA_004026665.1 Murina feae | reverse complement strand
TAAGCGAATATGTTGAGGTATTTTGGGCACTGAGATGTCTTTCTTCATTCACAGCTGGTCTTAATTGCTACTGGGACTTTTGCTGTGCATCATGGTTTCCCTACATCCACTTGTGGACTGTAAGAGACAGTCTGTGGCTGGTAATTCAACAAAGGGTCTAGTGTACAACCCATAGACCCTGTCTACTAGCTAGTCTCAACCTTCTTTTTTCTTATAACATGAATAAGAGGCTACCAGATCTATTGTTAAAGCTTTGTGGTTTTTTTCAAAGCTGGTTCCCATGATCTCAAACCATGCAATGTCCAAATTAATTTCAGATACTAAAATTTCATTTCTGATATACTTTTAATTAGCTAGTTACTAACAATAGGAAAGGAACAAAAAAGAGACCAGTCATTTTAAGCATGTCATTTGGGTAACTTCACCAGGAAACTGCAATTTCACACTCCCCAGGGAACCTCCAGCTCATTCCTTGCAGAATCACTGGGGAAAAGGGTCCAACAAAGGAGAGATAGATGCATGCACAGTGAAGCTGGAGTAAATAGGGAAGGTACTTGCCAGTTGGTCAAGCCTTCGGAACCATGGATTTACCAGAATGGGTTCAGCCAAAGCAAGCCTGCAAAAGTTTGGGAATATGTAATTTCCTAAACAAAGGAATTCATTCTGTCTTGGCTCTTGGCTTGTGGGGCTCTCTTATACCCACTTCCTTGCATTCATCCATATGGCCCACAGCCATGTGGACCCCACATTCAATGGACTAGTGGATTGCAGCGAGAAACACAAATTAAGCTAGCCTGATACTGGACTGGAGTGTGCAAATATAGAAAGGAAATTCTGGACACTGGCTCTGATTTTAGGCCTACTAAAGGTAAAATGGACTTCTTCCTTGGTCCTTGATGGGACAAAGGAAAATGAACCTTGGAATCTCAGGGGTATGATTCTATAGAAATAAAGCTTTCTACCATATATCATCCTATTTATATGAAATTCTTTTTCTTGGGATAACACAAGAATTCAGAATTCCACTCCACAAGCAACAGGTGCAGATGAGGACCCCCTCCCCCTACTTCCACCAGTAATACTTCCAAGTAAGTGTAACTCTCAGTTAAGGATATAAGGTTAGTTGGGCCTCACCCCATAGAAAAAGAGGATTTTCCACTATAAAATCAAATTGACTAATCATGAGATGGTTGTGGTGTTATTTTCACAACAAAAAAAGGTGTAAGGAGGTTATTTAGAAAATGGTCCAGCCTGCAGGTTTCACACTGGTGGTATAGTGGTCCCTGACTTTATCTGTAAAGAGAGTGTGGAAGAAACAAAAATTTATTGATATATTTCTGTGGCCCAGGAAAAGTATTACACATTTTCTTGAGGAGATGGGTTTAGCCTTATTCATTTCTTTATTCTCAATGTCAGCCATTTTGCTGGTTGGATGGATGAATGCACAGGTTCTTGGATGGATACATACGTAAATGAGTAGTCAAGAGAAAGGAAGGGCTTGAACTTGTGGATGACTGAAAATAAAAAGCATCAAACAAAGTCAAGTACTTTGAAGTCAAAAGAGAGGGATGAGTGAAAGTTAATATTTGGCCATCATTGTAGTTTTTAATCGATATGTATCATTTTATACCTGCTTTTTTGCCCCTTATCACAAGGCAAAAATGACAGGAATTAGTAATATTTATAAACAAAATGTGTGTTCAATGGACGACACTCAAATGTTGAACAACTCAACTATCAGTAGTTTATTAATTTGTTCAGTAACTGTTTACTTGACCAGCATTGTTTTGCGTGCTAGGAATACAACTATAGAGGGTGTCCCAAAACATGTATACACATTTTAACAACTGATAACTCAATTGATGTTTCTTTATTTTTAGCCAGACTAAGTTTGAACAAAAGAACTTCTTCCTAAAATGCTATTAGAAGTTTGAAAATGCAGTTGAAGTACAAACACTGCCATTATAATTATTCAGGGTGCCCGCCCCCCAGAAAAAGAAAAATGTAAAGTCATTTTAACATCTGACAACTTACTTAATTTTCACTCATTTTTAGGTTTAACTGATTTGAAATTATGACTGAAGCCAGACTACGCTTTGAAGAAAGATCTTTATTATTGAAAGTAATACATATGTACCCCTTAGACACCCTCTGCTAGACTTTTTTTTATGGAAATACATAAAGGATAAAGTTTATGGTACAAAATTAGCAACTGCTGATAAATTGAGGGTTCAGAAATACTGAACACAATTATTCTTGATATTTGTGATTCATTGCTTTATGTTATTCGCAGTGCCTAGACTAGAACAGTCATCAGTTTGAAGACAGGCATTATTTTAAAAAATATTCATTTCTGTAGATCCTTTTAAATTTTAAAAATTAAATATATGTTAATAAATACTGACTTAATCATTCAAACTGTGTATACATTTTTGGGGACATCCTATATATAAGGCATAATCTTTTTTACTTCTACGTCTAGAAGCTTAGAGTCTACTAAAGGAGGCAGGTAAAACAGAAGTGTAATAGTTTTTTAAATGCTATGAAAGGGGGAAATATCAAGTTTTACCAGGATACTATTCTAGAAATACATGTGAGGCTTTGGGGGATAGTGACATAGTTGTCCTCATCTTTAAAACATGATAACAATACTTACCTCTTCAGGTTGTTGTAAAGACTAAATGAAATACTTGTAAAAGTCCTTAAAACAGTTCCTATCACATAGTAATCATTTAATACATGTTAGTTATAATTGTGTAATGATGATGGTGAGATTTTTAAGGAATAGTAGGCATAGCTAAGCTAAGAGTTCTGGTTTAGGAGATGAGTTTTTCAGCAGATAGAACTGCATTTATAATGGACAGAATAACACATTTGGAGAAGTGGAGGTAATTCCATATGGCTGTGCATAGAGTTCAGCTGTGGGATGGAGGAAGAATGGAGCAAGAAGATAGGCAAGAGCAGAGAAAGACAGTCAAGGGCCCTTCATCCTGACTGAACTTTTACTGATGCCTCATTGCTGTCATGATATTGACATAATCAGAGAGTGCATTGTAGGATTACTACACCAGCTTCTGTGACTTTAAAAGAAGAATGAATTGGAGTTAAAGCCAGTTGGGAGCAAGGGTGCAAATCCTAGCAATTAAGGCAAGAAATGACCCAAAATAAGTTATTGGCAGTGGGAATGAAGAGAAGTAGACAAATTTAATCAATGGTAAGAGGGCAGAATTAAAAAGACTTGGTAATTATCCAATTAGGGATTGTGAAGAAATAAGGTTAACAACCAGCTTACTGTCTTTGGTAGCTAGATGGATAGTACTGGTGTTCACTGAGGGAACACAAGGAAAAGAGCATTTGGAGGGATGGCACTGGAAGATGACAATTGTATTTGAGGACATCTGCATTTGGGTATTTGTAGGATAGCAGAGGTAGCCAAAATACTTTCAGATTTAGCAACACAGATAGGATATCTGAATGAGAAATGACATGGTTTGGGGAGTTATTGCCCTGGAGTTGGGGGAATGTTAAAGGAGGAGACTGAAACATTAAATGGTGGAATTGGCTTGGGTGACCCACAAGTACTTCTATTGTAATTCATCATAAGTCACTGTAAGTCACTTGATCAGGTCCCCAGTTTCACATGACATTACAGTTAACCAGAAATTTCAGGTACATGGGTAGAACTCTTAATGGCAGCTATGTTTGTTTAATGGTTGTTTTTGAATTGTGAATAATTGAATATCTCTGAATTTTTAGCTTAAGAAAAAAAAATCAAAACCTGGGTAATACTATATCTATTTCTACTGTGGAAAAATAGACACAAACAGGTAAGTAGTGCCTATCCTTTTATACAAGGCATAGGTTTTCCTATGGTCACTCCCCTGCAGCTTGCCTAATTCATACAAGTAACTTGCCTGGTCCCTGTAAGTATTCTAGTGTGACTCCTATACAGGGGAATTACTTAGGTGAGTAGTGGGTAGCAACATGCTAAAATGCATTTTCCTAGAACATACCCCACAGATTTCGATTGATAGATTTAGCAGGGCTGGTGCCAGGAAACCTGTATTTTGACAAACACTACCAGGTGTGTTCCAAATATCTGATTATCCTACTTAAAAATGCTCAATGCACATAAATGGACCCAGATACCCACGAGGGACAGAATACAGAAACTAAAACCATAGTCATTGACTTCCTTAACTTGAGTGCTTCAGAAGTACTTGTCGCTTTATGAAAATCAATCTCATTTCATAGTTCTAGAATGGGGCTCTGCGTAGAATAATTCTGATATGTAACCAGGTGGGGAGCCACTGTTAGATTTACAACATGCTAATCACATATATATGAAGGGCAGGCATCAGGAGGAACAGAGCTCCCCTGAATCTCCACAGCTCAGCAAAGAGAATAATTATGTCCATACTGGTTGACAAAGGTAGGTTTTGCTAAGAAGATGTTTCAGAAAGTAATTGGTAAGTAGAAAGATTATTAGGTAAAAACATCCATGCCCAGATTATAGTTGTAGGAAAATTAAAAGATGGAATCAGGCCCAGGAAATGTGAAGTAGGTATAACTAAGACGAGTGAACACCAAGAAAAAGGCAAGCAAGAGCCTCACTCACTTTGGCTTATCTCAATGGCAATGGAAACAGCTTCCGTAAAGGAAGGGTTTTTCATTTTTGTTAAATCTTTCATGTTTTATAAAATTATTCTCAAGGTATTGTTAAAAGCAGTGTGTCACTTTTGCAAAATAGTGAATATTGGGAAAATATGTAATTTCTGTAAATACTTGGTAGTGACATATCATAACAAAACTTTGAAATCAGAACCTAAGCCTCTTGGAAATTTTTCCTCCAGCTATTGACCATGTTGTTGGTTTTCCCTTTCCTTTTGGCTATCTCCCTGTTACATGCAATGAGGAAGTAGGAAGCCTATGATCATATTGGCTAATCATTGTCAAGACTGGTTTCATTCCAATGGAAACATGACACCCCTATGGAAGAGAATGAGGCCTGTTATCTACACACTGTTCAAGGCTGTTGTTATTTCCCAGAATAATGATTTTTCTGAAAACATAAAAAGGAAGGCACACACACAATTACATTACATATAATGTTGTATTTTAGTCATCAGACTCTAGTATTCTTCAGTTTTGCTCAAAGCAAAGATTTTAAGAAGCCAGATTACAAACTAGTTGGGCTGGAACATTGCTGAGAGAAACTTCAAGGAAATCGACATCTAAAATAAAACAGATAAACCTGTTTTGAAAAGAGATCTGCCATATTGTGTATCCAGGAAGTCTCTGCAAACCGATACTCCTTTTCACAGATTTCTTCTCCAAATAGTCAAGGCTATGCAAAGGTGTGGTAATGCTGTATTCTCCAAAACACTAAATTCCTCCTTCTAACATTTTGTCTCAGGTTATGTTCTTGTGTCCTTTAAAATAATAGCCAAATTTTAAAAAATCTCTGGCTTAGGACTTAGGAGATTCCATGCCCTTTTTAACCCCCAACAACCCAGTAACAGGTCTCAACATTGTTAGCATTGAAAATTATGTACTGTATTTCCACTATAGATCTAAAGGCCATCTCCATTTTCAACTAGAAACTATAGGAAAATACAATGTATTTCCTATAGCCATGTATATATTAGGGTAGGAGTATAAAAACAAGAATAGCCAGGACACACAGACCTGATGCATCTGACCTAGTGCCCCTTGATGACTGTCCCCACAGTCTTGATGTGGAAAACCTGTTCATGCCATTCTGACTCAATGTCCCCGGATGCAAAAATTTGTCACCATCACCAAGTTCACCTAACCCGGTGCTCCTGGACAACCACCCTTGCCTCCACAACTTAGCCTGCCACTACTGCTTCCATGACCCAGCATATGTAGACCAGCTGCTGGGACACAACACCTCAAGAGACATGGACCTGCCATCTCAACCAGGTGCACCTGACCAGATACCCCTGGAAGACCAGACCCATTAAAATGGGGTGACAAAGTAACAAATACCAAATAAAAGAAAAGGAAGAATCACCAGGAAAAGAATTATGACATGAAGGCAAGCAATTTACCAGATTGTGAGTTCAAAGTTATGGCTCTAAGGATGCACAAACAACTTAGAACTACAAGCAACTTAATGAAAAATATAACGAACTTGGGGGAACTTCATAAGCATGAACAAAGATGCAGAAACCATAAATAAGAATTAATTGGAAATGAAGAATGACATAACTGAAATAAAGAATACCCAAGAAGAAATCAACAATTGATTAGAGGAAGCTGAGGACTGAAACAGTGAATTAGAATATAAGGTAGAGGTTCCAAAATGGTGGAGTAAGTGGGAGCTAACACTGACACTCTCCCAGGACCAAACTGGAATTACAGCTAAAATATAGAAAGACCATCCTGAATAATCAACTGAATACTAGCTGGAGAGAATTCCAATAATCAAGGACAAAAAGTGGAGACTTCATAGAGACTGGTAGGAAGTGTGGAGGTGTGAAAGGGCTGGTGGGGCTCCCACAGACAGCAGCTGAAGTTTCAGAGAGATATCTCAGAAGTGGGACTTCCCATTGAGAACTCTGGAGTCTAAAGCCAAAGCTGGGCTCCACAGCTCAGAGTACTAGCACTGAGAAAGGGGCCCACATAACATCCTATCTAATAAAAGAGTAATATGCAAATTAGGTGTCACTCCGTGACAAAAATGGCTGCCTCCATGGCCACAAGACAGCTGCCCTCATAGCCACAAGATGGCTTCCCCCACAGACACAAGATGGAGGCGCCCATACCACATTCTATCTAATAAAAGAGTAATATGTAAATTAGGTGTCACTCTGTCACAAAGATGGCTTTCCTCATAGCCACAAGATGGCGGCGCCAAATCTGGCTCTGCCCTGCCACTGAAGTGGTCAGGCCTGTTAACCAGATAGATGGTGGGGGAGGCAGGGGGCCTGAGGGGCAGAACAGGTGATCAGGGGGGGATGGGAGTCCCCTGCCGAGGGCAGAGGCCTTTGCCAGAGGTCTCAGGCATGGGCAAGGGCGGAGCTGGTGATCAGAGGGGTGTGAGGGTTCCCTAGCCAGGCATAAGTCCTGGGCAGGGGCAAGGCCAGAGATCACAGGAGTCTGGGCACTGGTGGAGCTGGCAAAGCAGGAGTCTGGGGGTCCCCTGCCCAGGCCTGCAGCCTTGAACAGAGGCTGCCAGTGGGGCAAGGGCTGAGCCGGTGATGGCAGGGGGCAGGATCAGAGCTGGTGATCACAGAGGCCTGAGCTCTGTGAAGCCAGCAATCGAAGGGGTCTGGGGGTCCCCTGCCCAGGCCTGTAGCCTTAGCCAGAGGTTACAGGCCTGGGTAGGGGTGGAGCTGGGATTGGAGGGGCAGGGATGGAGCTAGTGATCAGAGTGAACTACAGAGGAAATACCTTTTCTTAATGCTCATTGGCTAAGCTCCTTGTATGCCACTGGGAATATTCTTAGTAACTTGGGTAATAAGAATCCGAAATGGGGATCTAGGGTTTTTCCACCACATTCCTGGAGAGAAAAAATGAAGGCCCACTGCTGGAAGGCTAAGAAATGTCATATCCTGCCCTAGCCAGTTTGGTTCAGTGTGTAATGCCTCAGCCTACCAAGGTTGCAGGCTCCTCCCTGGCTGGGGCCCAGATCAGGGCATATACAGGAGGCAACCAATCAAAGTGTTCCTCTCACTTTGATGTTTCTCTCTGTTTTTCTCTTCTCTTCCACATTCTCTAAAAATCAATGGAAATATATCCTCAGGTGAGGATAAAAAAGAAAGAAAGAAATGTCACATCCTATGAAAGACACATCTTGAAAATGCCTAAAGAAAGTTATTTCTTCATGGTGAAGGGACTGGAGTCTGTGTTGATGAAAACACCTTGGTGGCTGCAGTGACTGGCAGTGGCTGCAGCAGCGGGGGTGATGGGGCTGGTGGCTTCCCCTGATTAGCCTGGTTGCCTCCCACAAAGGGAGGCCAAGACTGCAGCTTAGGCCCGCTCCCCAAGGGGAGCAGAAAGTGGGCCTAAGCCATTAGTAGGACACTTCCTGAGGGTTTCCAATATGTGAGAGGGGGAAGGCTGGGCTGAGGAACCCCCTCCACCAGTGCACGAATTTCATGCACCAGGCTCCTAGTCTGACTATAAAAAACACCAGGGCAGCTGTTTGCTAGGTAGAAATAGTTAGAAATGCATTCACCCTATTTTTTTTGTTGTTCTTTTGTTTGTTTGTTTTTTAGATATATTTCATTGATTTTTTACAGAGAGGAAGGGAGAGGGATAGGGAGTTAGAAACATTGATGAGAGAGAAACATCGATCAGCTGCCTCCTGCACACCTCCTACTGGGATGTGCCCACAACCAAGGTACATGCCCTTGACCAGAATCAAACCTGGGACCTTTAAGTCCGCAGGCCGACGCTCTATCCACTGAGCCAAACTGGTCAGGTCATCAGGCAGGCACCCTCTTAAAGGGCCAACACACAAACCTTTATGTGTAGCCACTCATCTTAAGCTTCAGCTGAGTGGACAACACTGCGTGAGCAGAATCCAGAGTTGGAGGCCCTGGAGTTAGAGCTCAGAAGGCAGCCATTCTTGTTTACTGTGCTGAGTCATTCCCTTATACTGCAGAGGTCATCTTTCTTCAGTGGACCATTACCATCCAGGCAGTTTTTGCCTGGGGTGGAAACAATTGCCTCACTCTGTTGGAAAAACTCTCCCACCACAGTGTGGTTGATAGTCTAATCAAGACTGAAAACAATCAGACTGCAGGCAAGACTGCACCTCTCTGGAGGCTTTGAGCCTTTGCCTGCTCTCCTTCTGGGGTAAGGGCTAGGAAAAGCAGACATTGGTGAACATTTTAGTCCTTTCCAAAGGCACCCAGTCCTAGCAGAGGGAGCAAAAAACCATGTATTGCTGATAGCTCCAAACTGGATACTCAGGCTAGTTAAAAATAACATCTGATTTTGTCTTGCACTAGAGATGGAGAATCATAGCAGATCTACATAATACATAGACACAAACCCAACAGGCAGCCAAAATAGGGACATGCACACACACACACACACACACACACACAGACCAAATGAAAGAACAAGAAAATTTTCAGGAAAAGAGCTAAATGAAATGGAGATAAGAAATTTATCAGATATAAAGTTGAAAATAATGATGGTAAGGATGCTCAACAGCATGAGAAAAGATACAGTTGCTATGCAAAAAGACCAGTCAAAAATAAAGAAAGACATAGCACTAAAAAGAATACATTGGAAGGAATACACAGCACATTAGGGGAACCCAAGGATTGGATCAGTGCATTAGAAGACAAGGCAGAAAAAAAAATCACTCAATCAGAGAATCAAAAAAACCCATAACAATTAAATAACAGGAGGACAACTTAAGGGGGCTGTGGGACAATATGAAACTTAACAATATTAGCATCATCAGAGTACCAGCAGGTGAAAAAAGAGAACAAGGGATAGAGAACCTCTTTAAAGAAATAATGGCAGATAACTTCCCTAATCTGGTGAAGGAAAAAGTCACACAGGTTCAAAAGGCACAGAGCAAAAAGAACCAAAATAGGCCCACACCCAGACACATAATAATTAAAATGCCAAAAATTAAAGAAAAAGAGAGAGAACTTTAAAGGCAGCAAGAGCAAGCAATGTATTACCTACAAAGGATCTCACATAAGGCTGTCATCTTATTTTTCATCAGAAACTCTCCAGGCCAAAAGAAAATGACATAAAGTATTTAAGGTAATAAAAACCAAAACCTGAAAATAAGATTAATATATCCAGTAAAGCTATTATTCAAAATAGATGGTGAAATAATAAGCTTTCCAGCCAAAAAAAAGTCTAAAGGAGTTTATCACCCCAAACCAAAATTGCAAGAAACACTAAAGGGACTGCTGTAATGAGAAGAAATAGAGAGAAAGAAAAAAATAGGCATAAAGAATTAAAATGGTAATAAATAAGTACCTATCAATAATAACCTTAAATGTAAACAGATTAAATGCTCCAAGCAAAATATATAAGGTGTCTGGATATGAAAACATGACCAAATATATGTTGTCTACAAGAGACCCACCTCAGAACAAAGACTCGTACAGGATGAGAGTGAAGAAATGAAAAAAAACTTTTCATGCAAATTGAAACAAACATAAATCTGGGTAGCAATACTCATATCTGATAAAATAGACTTCAAAATGAAGGCCATAATAGAAATAATAAAAGTCATTATAAAATACTAAAGGAATTGATAAAACAAGAGGATCTAGTCATAGTGAACATATATGCACCCAATTTAGGAACACATCTATATATATATAAAGAGCCAGGGTCATCACATCCGAAACAACTGAATGGATGACCAAACAGGCTGAGTGGGGCGACAAGGCAGGCAGGGGGGGTTAGTGAGGGACGACCAAATTACTGAGCAGCAAACTGCATGGGGCAACCAGGCTGGTGGGTGGGGGGAGTTGGAGGCAACCAGGCTGGCAGAGGGGCAGTTAAGGGCAACTAGGCCAGCAGAGATAGGCAATTGGGGATGACCAGGCTGGTGGGGGAGGGGGCAGTAAGGGTGACCAGGCTGGTGGGAAGCAGTTAGGGGTGACTAGGCTGGTTGGGGGTGCAGTTGGGGGTGACCAGGTTGGTGGGGGGGCAGTTGGGAGCAACCAGGCCAGCAGGGGAGGTAGTTATGGGTGATCAGTCAGGTAGGCAGGTGAGCAGTTAGGAACCAGTGATCCTGGATTGTGACAGGGATGTCCAATTGTTGGTCAGTCAGACATCCCCCGAGGGGTCCTGAATTGGAGAGGCTACAGGCTGAGCTGAGGGGACTCCCTCCCCCCATGCATGAATTTTGTGCACCAGGTCTCTAGGAAATATATAAAAAACCTTCAGGAAAATTTTAATGGAGAGATTGACAGCAATACAATCATAGTAGGGGACTTAAACACCCCACTGATTTCACTGGATAGATCATCCAGACAAAAAAGTAACAAGGAAATAGTGACACTAAATGACATACTGGCTCAGATGGATTTAGTTAACTTTTATACAATTCAACACAATCTGCAGAATATACTTTTCAAGTGCAAATGGGTCATTCTCAAAGGTGGACCACATGTTAGGATACAAAATAAGTTTCTACAAGAAGATTGAAATCATATCAAGTATCTTCTCAGATCACAATGGTAAGAAATTAGAAATCAACTACAGTACCCTAAAAAACATTCAGACACATGGGGGCTAAATGGAATGTTATTAAACAATGAATGGGTTACCAATGAGATTAAGAAATAAATAAAAAAATCTTCCTGAAAACTAATAAAAATGAACATGAAACAATACAAAATTTCTGGGACAATGCAAAACCAGTCCTGAAAGGAAAGTTCATACCACTACAGGCCTACTTAAAACAAAACAAGACAGCAAGATGGCGGCATAAGGTAAACACCGTAAATGCAGCTGTGAAAAACTATTTCAGAAAAACCACGAAAAGAACACACGGACACCACTCGCACCCACAGGAAGGCTGGCTGAGTGAAAATCCTACAACTAGAAAAGAGTCTGAGACTCAGAGGAGCGGCGGAAGCAAAGTACAGAGGTACGGAGGCGCGCGCAC
>PVJC01050974.1:0-11626 GCA_004026665.1 Murina feae | reverse complement strand
ACTTGGAAGTTTATTTCTTTCACCAGGTGAGGGAAGTTTTCTGTCATTATTTCTTCAAATAGGTTTTCAATATCTTGCTCTTTCTCTTCTTCTGGCACCCCTATAATTCTGATGTTTGTGCGCTTGAAGTTGTCCCAGAGACTCCTTACACTATCTTCATACTTTTTGATCCTCTTTCTTTTTTCTTCTTTTCTTTTTTCTTTTTGCTTTTCCCGCTGAGTGGGTTTTGCTTCTTCATATTTCATATCTTTGACTTGCTTCTTGTGATCCTCTCATCTGCTGTTGGATGTCTGTATATTATTCTTTATTTCAGTCAGTGTATGCTTAATTTCTAGTTGGTCCTTTATCATATCCTTGAGGGTCTCATTAGATTCATTGAGGATCTCACTAAATTTATTGGCGGTCTCACTAAATTTATTGGCAGTCTCTAGAAATTTCTTGAAAAACCTAATAACCGTGGTTTTGAACTCTATATCCTGTCATTTTCTTTCCTCCATTTCTGTCATTTGTGACCTGTTTCTTTGTCTCCGCATTTTGGCTGCTTCCCTTTCTGAGTTAGGCAATCACTGCGAGGAGTTAACCTCTAAGCCACTTGGTTATGAGAGTCAGCTGTGTCTACAGTGGGAGAACTTCTGTGCTGGAGACACCCTTATGGGGCAAGAGTTGTTTCAGTGGGGCTTTTATGCTCACTGCATCTGCCCCAAGTGTGTTCCTTGTGGATCTGTTTTGTTTAGGTTAGTCCCACTCTGGCCACTTGGTGAGGCTGGCTCCTGTATCTTTAAGGAGGTGTTGATTAAGCCTTTGCCTTAGGCTACTCAGTCTTTTATATGCAAAAGCCTCTGACACAGCTTGGGAGGGGCAGGGCCTCGGGGAGTTTGCAGGGCAGGGCGGAGCAAATAGCTATGGTGCTTCTCAGCCCTGCGCTGAGAGACACCAGGTCTCTGTGTCCCACGGTAATTGCTGCAAGAACGCTGAGAGAAACCCGCTTTGGATTTTCTCCCGGTGCCAGTCAGTCCCCCTTCTCCGGGTGTCTGGGTCCTCAGAAACTCGCCTGGAACTGGAGTTCAGAGCCACTGGGAACTTGTGGCTCTCTCCGTTTTGAAAAAGAACCTCATCCTCAAGCGCCAGCCCTCTCCCCGAGCCCTGTGCGCGCGCCTCCGTACCTCTGTACTTTGCTTCCGCTGCTCCTCTGAGTCTCAGACTCTTTTCTAGTTGTAGGATTTTCACTCAGCCAGCCTTCCTGTGGGTGCAAGTGGTGTCCGTGTGTTCTTTTCGTGGTTTTTCTGAAATAGTTGTTCACGGCTGCATTTACGGTGTTTACCTTATGCCGCCATCTTGCTCCAAAGTTTTCTTCTTCTCTCTCTCTCATTCCCTGTCTCCCTCTTTGTCCTTCTTGTTAATTATAGGCAACGTGTTCTACAGCACATTTCCAGAACTTGTTCACCTAACATAAAGGAAACTTGATATTCATTGAATAAAAACTCCCCATTTTCCATTTCCTCCTATTCTAACCCTGGCAAGCACTGTTTCTATAAGTTTGACTATTATAGATTCTTCATATAAGTAGATTCCTCATTTATATGTGGACTCGTCATATAAGTTGTCCTCCTGTGACTACTTTGAGGGTGAGCCTTAGGGACATTATGCTAAGGGAAGTGTTTTCCTTGATGAAGTATTATTCTTACAAAACTTCAGGTATAGAATAGTCTTCATTGGAATTTACACAGTTTTTTTTCCCTTACAGTACTTGTGGGCATAGTAATTTTCTTTGACCTTGCTAAATGACTAGGAGATGAGATAGTCTATTCTACTTAGAATAAGTAACATAATTTAAAATGATGAAATTTTTTATGGGATGAAAATAAATAAACTTGCATTAATTATTCATAAGCAATATCATTAAATTCTGCAACAAAACTACTAAGTCATAGTTGAATGAAAACAAAAGATTATTTGAATAGTGATCTAACTCCTTATTGTTATGAGGCTTAAATCTTACACAGTCTTAATGTTTCTAGTCTAAATGAAGTTGTTGACATCAAACTTATAGGGATGATTTGATGATATAAGAAACTGCCTTGAAATAGTGGTTGTTTCATAAATAAATGATGATGCTGTCTTCTAACTTCCATTTTTGCTTAATAATCTATACCAATAAAAGAGCAATATGCTAATTAGACTGAGTCAACTGGACATCTATCAGACATCCAACTTTCTTCTAGACAAAGCCATAGTGACAGGGACCAAGGCAGAGGCAGTTAGGGGATAATCAGGCCAGCAGGGGAGCTAACGAGGCAATCAGGGGAGCGGTAAGGAGGCAGCCAGTTTAGCAGGGGAGCAGTTAGGGAGCAACAAGGCCGGCAGGCAGAGGGGTTAGGGGCAATCAGGCAGGCATGCAGGTGAACAGGTAGGAGCTAGCAGTCCTGGATTGATAGAAGGATCCTCAACTGCTGGTTTAACGGGATTGGGCCTAAACTGGCAGTCAGACATCCCCGGGGGTTCCAGATCGGAGAGAGTGCCGGCCTGGCTAAGGGAACCCCCAAGCATGATTTTCATGCACCGGGCCTCTAGTTTACTTAATAAAATTCTATTCACTTTTTATTCTATAATATTTATCACTTGCTTTCTATTATGATACATATAATATGGATTTTAAGATATGTAAAATTCTTAATATATTTAATAAGACATAGTATTTTGTATTGTTGAAATAATTTCCAATTTATGTATTACTTGACTTATTCATTAGACAGTAATACAGCACTAAAAATTGGAAATAGTGAAATAAAGCCACAATATTAAGATTAAGCTCAATATTGCTAGGATGAAAAGTAAATTATATAACATCAGAATTTATGTAAGATAATTCCAGATTACATTATTTTAGAGCAAAAATAGCAAATATTCATTATTTGTCCCATGTTATATTCTAGACTTGCTAAAGGAGAAAATTGGATATGTAATTTGTCAAACTTTGATGGTATTCCCTATTTTGGCATTTTATAAATGGAAATTTGTTAAATTGAAAGGGTAGTTAAGTATAATTTTGGTAATGGGTTGATATTTTGCATCAAGGCTTGATTGACACTAGCTGACAATTAAACACCTACATGCAAGATACTACATTAAAAACTGGAGGATATAAAAAATAAGACTAAGGGATTCTAAAAAATTGAAATCAGCAAAAATCAAGAATAAAGAGAAATCTTTCAGGTTTATAGAAACACAAGGGCAATTATAATCACACTAGAGGCCCGATGCATGAAATTCATGCAGAAGTAGGTCTTCTTTCCCCCAGATGCTGGCACCAGCTTCCCTCTGCAACCTGTTGCCCAGGCTTCCCTCCAGCCCTGGCTTTGTCTGGAAGGACTTCTGGTCTAATTAGCATATTACCCTTTTATTATTATAGATATATTTTTTGTTCAGTTTTTGATTCACCAATCTGATTTTTTGTTTTGTGTTCCTGGAGATAGGCTCTGTTAAGACCAGTGTGTAAACTTAATCCAAATAGAGACATTTATCAGCCTTTAGTTTTCTGGAGCAGGAAAGCTGCACATTTCAGATGAAAAATCTGGAAGGTTTTACACCCACGTCCAACATGGGATGGTGTGGTGATGGTTCATCCACACTGACAAGCCGTTCTTAAACACCAGCAGGGAATCCTATAATTCAACTCAATCTTGACACTACCTACCAGGAGATATTATCAGAGTCCATAGGTTAAGGGTGCAGTTCTATGAGACTCTTTCTCCTATTCCAGATGCCAGTTGCCCAGCCCAGGTTCACTTATGGTTCTGACTAACTATAGGAGGTTCCATCGACACCCTTTTTGGGTTTGATTAATTTGCTAGTATTGTGGTTGGCAGTTAGAGAAGATCAGTGCAAGGAAGACAGGCCAGGTACAAAAAGTCACACGGGTAGAAAGCTCAGGTGCCTAGCAGTGAGCAAAACTGAGAAAACAAGAACCTAGTACCCAACGTAACCTTCCCTTCTCTAGCATATCGCTGGCCATACAGTTTGGACCCCTGACCTTTCCTCCCTAGACATAACATCTAGGTCTCAGGTGCATTTCAACTCCAGGCCCAGAAAAGCAGAAAAACCAGGTGAGTGACTCCAGGACCAGCTGCATTGACTACTGACCTCCTGCCCTAGCACTGACCAATCAGCAGAGACCATGATTCCTAAAGGATACAATTGGAAAGCAGATGAATTCTATTTAGATCCCCCCCTTGGTACCTCCTCTGAAATCACCACTCTTAAAAGCCCACAGGATAAGGATCCAACATACCCTCTCCTCTGGGAGCATGCCATAACCTTTCCTCTTCCCCTCCTCTCTCAGGCATGTAACCTTTACCTTCTTCCTAAGCTCCAAGGGACCCTTCTTTTGCCTTTGTAAGTTGTTTCCTAGAGCTACTTCTTCTATCTCTGTGACTTTCTAAATAAACTTTCTCCTATTTTGATTTTTGGCTCTGAATTCTTTCCTAGCCAGAGCTCAATTACCAAGGTTGCTGAACCGGGGTTGGGTCTAATTCCTGGTGCTATTCTTTGTGTTTTTTTGTTTTTTTTTTGCTGCAGCCAACAGAATGGCCCTACAGAAGTCAGAGGAACTTTTACCTGCTAGATTAGGGGTTTATTATAAAATAATATAACTTGGGAACAGCCTGATAGAAGAGTTGCATAGGGCAAGGTATGGAAAAAGGGTGTAGAGCTTTTACACTGTCTGAGAGAAAACCATTCTCCCAAATGTTCAGCTTTGCAAAAAAAATTTTTTTTATTGTTATGGAGCCTTCATTACATAGGCATGAATGATGAAATCATTAGTGATTGAACTCAATCTCCATCTCCTTCTCCCCTTCCCAGAGGTGAGGGGGTGGAACTGAAAGTTCTAACCTTCTAATGGAGTGGTTGGTTCCTCTGGCAACCAGCTACTATCCTTAGGTGTAGCCAAAAACTCAGCTTGTTAACATAGCTTTAGGGATCTCCTAACTCAGGAAATTCCAAGGGTTTTAGGAGCTCAGTGCCATAAAAGGGGTGAAGACCAAATCTGTACTTATTTTAAATCACAATATCACAGATCACCTTTTCAGCAAGCTCTGAGAAGTTGGAGACAGTGATATTATTTTGGAAACTACAGAAATCACTGTCACAAAGAATGGTCTTAATTTCCATTGACTGTTGCAGCTACACCTTACCATGAAGCACGGCAATTGCTTATGCCCAGGCACATCAACAAAACACAACAAAAAGCAAGGAGATTGATTCAGCATCTATATTCTTTTTAACTTCTATTTTAGGCAAGCTGGGTTCATGACAGTCATTTATTCGGAACAGTTTGGTAAATGGCAAACGAAATGATCAGTACAGATTTGAGTTGCCTATAGTCAGGGGAATAAGTACTTCCAGAGGCCCCCGTGGGAGGATGAGATGTGGTAGAAAGCTTTATTTGAATGGAATTACATCCCTCAGGATCCCAATTCCCTTAATCCAGTCCTGGAAAATGTGTGGCTAGGGATTCAGCAGAGCTAAAAGCAAAGCCAGTGTCCAGAGTTTCCGTTCCATGGTGGAGCTGGGTCCAGCACAGCATCAGGCTATGTCCAGTCCATTAGTCCATTGTGTGTGTGGTCATGGCCCATGAGAATCCTGTAAGCCAGGAGTCAGGCCCCAGCAGCAAGAGAGGGGACTCCTTTGTTTAGGAACTTAAATATCTCAGATTTTGAGCCCTTGCAGTGGCTATACCTATCCTGGCCAATGACCTGCTCCCAGGTGTGACTGACAGAAAGTACCTTCCCTATGTCACCCAGACCTTACTGGGCATATGTCTATTCTTCCTTTGTCCATTCCCTTCCCCCAGGATCTGTGAGGAACAGACCTGGAGAGTGTCATACTGTAACTTTTTGGCACAAATGACATGCCAATATCTGGCCCTCCCTTTGCTCCTTCCCCATTATTAACCAGGCTATTCACAATGGTATCAGTTGGACCCTGTGGACAAACAGGGTCACACATTAAGCCTGATAAGTTCAGGAGAGGCCTGTGCGGCGACCTTACTAAGTCAGAAACCTAAAGTAACCACATTGAATGGTCTGAAATTAATTTCCTAACTAAAAGCAGTTCATGGTGGATAGTCATATTCTAGGCCTGACAAAGGTCGATCTTTACTTTAACCGAGTCTATCTGTTGTCTTTTTTTCCCCATCTATGATTAACATACCTTCCGAATATCAAAGTAATTTCCTTCCCCCTCACACCTTAAAGCACAACCACTGCACCAGAGCAGAGATCATGAATCCCCTCAATGTTATTATCATGTTAATTAAGTGTTAACTATCCTATACCCATCTCTGTAAAAGAAGTGCACATTTATTTGTTTTATTTTTTATCCAATCCCAGACATCCCCACACTGCTCTCTCTCAACTCTCCAGTCTATCACTAATGAATTTAATGTAACTTTTATGCTGCCTTCTTTGAATGTATTGTATAAAATAAGGTGCAAAACTGCCATTCTTGAGTATTTCTCAGTCCATTGAGATTTTGCTTCCTGGCAATTATTGTCAGTTTGGCTCAAATAAACTGAAAAATTCTTACAGGATTGGACATTTTTTAACATTGACAACCCTGAACTATGAAATTTCTGAAGGTACTTTGGTTGACAAATGTAATAGAATAGGTTTTATTTGAAATATTTATGTAAATTGTTTTATTTTATAGATATTCACAATACTCAAGAAGAAACACCATTACCTTGGATGAGCCATCAGAATGTTTATACTTTGTATAAAAATTCCTATGTACTTTTTTCTCTTTATTCTTCTCCATATGCGTATTTATCAGTATGGTGAGCTCAGGTGGGATTTTATCAAAAAATTGCTTTCCCTTTCTCTTCTAGTACCCTATTGGGGCTCAAGGGTGGACAATTCAAGGGCAGAATTTAAAGTAATGACACCAAGGACAATTTGTGCTATTCACACGTGGGTCTCAAAGCTATCAAGTATATAGTGATTAGCCTGGACTTTTCACACATGAACTATTAGATGTAGAGAACTTCAGGGTTCTGACCCTGATCATCTCTATCTTTGGACAGCTTCATAAGGTTTGTGAAAGAGATTTACTCTGGAGTCTCAAATCAGTGCTGTACCCATGAGAAATTAGGTCCTTGTTTTGCTGGAGAAATCAGTGGGTACCATTTTCCCCACACTTGTGGGAGTGTGGTGGCTCTTGCAATATTTTTGAAAAATGAAATTTCTAAGACTTGCATGGGAAAGTGAATGGTTTTTATTGACATGGACTTGTATTTCTTTGGTTGCAAAGTTCCATTTCCCTCAATCTAGTCCTGTAAGAGGTGCAGCTGCAGCTATAGAAGAGACAAAAGTATGGCCAATGTTCAGAGTTTCCGTTCCATGGTGGGATTAGGTCCAATGGAGCATCAAGCTGGACTGAGTTCATCAGTCCATTGTGTGGGCCCTACATGGCCATAAGACACATGGGTGAATGCAGAGTATGCAAGACTCACAAGCCAGGAGGTAGGAGTCAGGTGAAAGAAGAGATAGAGAGAGAGAGAGATCCTTTGTTCAGGAATTTAAATATTTAATTTTGCAGAGTTTGCTGTGGCCACACCTATTCTGGCCACTGACTTGTTCCCAGGTGTGACTGACAGCGAAGCATTTTCCCACATCACCTAGACCTTACTGGGCATATGTCTAAATTACCTTTATCTAGTCCTTTCCCTCAGGGATCTTGGAGAATATTAAATGCAGCTTTTTGACAAAGCTCTATAAATGGCATGCCTATGTTATCTAGTCTTCCCTTTACTCCTTTCCTGTTAATAATAATCAGATTATTATAACAGTATTACTTGTACTAAAAAAATAGGTTAAATCCAGGGCATCTAATCTATATAAATAAAAATGTAAATGTTCATTTGTTCAAAATCTCAAATCTCTGAAAGTTCTTCACCAATTGCTTTGAAATTTTGACACAATGTTGCATTCAAATATGCATGTGTGTTTTTTTTTCCACACCGGTGACAGGTAAAAACATGCTTTTTAAAAAAAAAAACAGGTAAAAACATGCTTTTTTTGAAATACAGCACCATCTGTTGGACATAAAATCAACACACGCTATGAACTTAACAATATTATTCAGTCTAACATTCAAAGCCAGGCAATCACATACAAGTCCATCGACACTTATGGAAGCAGATGAAGCGGTTAATTATCCAACAGAATTTTGGAATTCACTTGATCTGCCAGGGATGCCACCGAACATACTGTAATTGAAAATTGATGTGCCAATTATCATGTTGCAAAATATCAACCAGCATGGGACTGGGCCTCAAGCCAGAGCTGGTTTGGGGCTTGGGACATGGGCAGCCGCTGCAATTCCCCCCACGCCAGCAGCTGAGGGCTCTCAGGGAGCATGGTGGGCAAGGGTGGGGGAGCTTCCTCAGCTCCTTTTTCCTCCGGCTTTTGGGTGGATCGGCGAGGGCCCCTGCTGGCAGGAGTCGAGAGCGGCCAGGCCACTTTGGGCACGGGGTGTGGGGCATGAGCCACCTGTGGGGATCAGGGGTGCAGGCCAGCCCTGGGGGGCCTGGGCTGCAGAGGTGCACGTGTGCGAGGCCAGACCAGCTGGGCAGGGTGGGGGCGGTAGTGTGCTAGGGGCAGCCATCCAGGAGGGCGCATTGTATACCCACAAGCATTGTGCAATTAAACACATTAGAAACGTGCACTTTCTCTCTTCTTTCTTTTCCATTTAACCAGACTGAGCCAAAGCAAGGCATGGCTGGGTACAGCTGGTTATTGATAAGAATCTGGTTTCAGTGATTATAGGAAATTTGTCTCTAGAGTCAACATAAATTAAAATTAAAATAGTCAGCTGCAATGTGTACCTTTTTGGGTTTCAGATCTGAATGCTGCAGGACTGGCTGCCCTGATTCTTTTCTTAATTAGAGTTTAGTTTTATTTCAATTTTCTAATATTCTTTATCACTATCTTCATCAACTTACAGGAATAAGAAGGCAACTTTATCAAGATCAACTTACAGAGTTTAATGTGGCACTTCTCTGAGAAAAAAAACCCTACAATGTCCTTTCAAACAAGCCCTTGTTTATTTCTCGGTGAGTTTTGGGTACTAAGGTGAGGAGAGGTGAGAAGGAAGATAAATGGAGAAAAGTTAAAACTACAGCCATAGTGATTCATTTGGCTTGCCTTCCAAACATCCAGATGCATTTTTTTTTGGTGATTGTCTGTGTTGACTAATGACTCTCAATGAATATTAGGTAAGTTAGATTTAAGATATTAGCTGTAGAGAATGAATTAACCACAGGAAATGAGAGGAATTAGTTTAAGATGCAAAAAAGGTAAATGGAATCTCAGTCCCACATTGCATAGAGGATTTCCCATCAAAATAATATCAGGTAGAGGAAAAAAACTAACCAAATTATTACCTCCATCCTAATCTGGGAGCCAGATTTAATAAAAGTAAGAGGAAAATCTACTGTTAGAACATAAACTTCACAACTTTGTAATTGAACCAAATCCCATTGCTAAGATTTTGGAAAGCAAAAAAAGGTTCAGTGAGGCACAGAAGTGTCTTTACACACAGAATTTGATATTGCAGTCAAATAATCCATTTGGAAAAAGACAACAATAAAGATGAATGGCAAGATGTAGATGCCCTTTAAGGTGAAGAAGAAATAGGACCAAGGTCAAAACCATGTGAAAGAGGTTAGGAAAATCTCAGAGTAAGAGCGGCCAAGTTTTTCCAATCAGCATAAAAGAACATTTGTCATTAAAATTACAACAGTTACTCAGGATCTAAAATATTCAAATTCAAAGAAATGGAACATTTTAGGGAGAAGCACAATTGATCCACGTTGATCCACACAGGACTTGGACAACAGTCTTGGGAAATGCAAGTAGCACTGAAGGTTGGATAGCACAAAGCTCCACTTCAGCTATCTGTCCCAGGGGATTCTTCATGTGGGCAGATGTATAAAAAAAAAAAGGCTAAGTCAGAGGAAAAGCCCCCCCCCCCCCCATACACACACACAGAGGAGTCCAAGTATGTAATGTCTTTGCTCTTTACACTCAAATTACTGGTGGTGAGAAAGCCGCATGTTGCTCTGAATTTTGCCTTACAAGCACAAGTGTGAGTTTTAATGATTCAGAATTAAATCCCTTATATAAATCATTTGTTCTATCATGGAGCCAAATGAAGTAAGCAAAGATGGGTGAAACACCAGAGGAAATTGAAAGGAAGGGACTCACAAGCTCACAGAAGAGCTGACATCATCCCCTCTTTCCCAACTGTCATAATACCAGGAGTTCAGGTTAAGGGTGAGAAGGAGGGCAGAATAACACAAAAACTTGGCTTTAATTTACCTTGTAAGAAACACAAATAAATTATTAATAAGGTAATAGTGGGGCAGAGGTGAGGAGAGAGCCATGCCATGTAGGTGCTGGTAAGAAGAAATAAGGGAATATTTCCTAATAATTTATTATACACGGGTAAAATTTTAATTAAGCTAAATTATTAGAAACTTTTACTAGATTTACATTTTTATTAAATGTGGCTTAAGTAACCTATAGGAATATTCTGCATATATTGGCACAGATTTTTTTTGGTAAAATTTCAAAATTACTGTATGTGGCTTTTCATTAGCTAAAGGTTTTTAAAGTTCCAAGTTATATTTGAAAACATAGCAATATTTAACGGAATTATTGACTTTTTAAACTGATACTTTGATGAAATGGAATTCCAGACTTTAGAAAATTTTAGGAAATAAAGACAAAGTGAACATACATACCAGAGAAATATGTAAAGCAATACAATGAAGTTTAGTAAATTTGGAGATAAGATTGAGCAAACTTTTGACACTTCTTTCCAAAGCACATTACCTTCTCCTATTCCCATTTCTTAATCATTATTATTACAAATAATAAACAGTGTATCTGAATAATGTCCAGACCTTTCAAATCGACTCCTTACTTGTTTTTCTCAGTGTTCCCCAAATCCCTTTCATGTTTACTCTCAACTGTAACTGTATTTCCCCTAGACCAGTATCATATTTTATCTAACACATCATTATTCAGTGATTTCTACACGCCAGGTACTGTCCTAGACAATGTAAAATTTGTTGGAGAAACTTTGAAATATAGAGATAGATTCTAATGAAAACTGACATACGAAAATTGGTGAATTATTATTTCACCAACAAGATAAAACTGATATCTTCTCATGAAATGGATGATAGAAGTAAATATTGTGTTAAAAAAAATAAATGAGATGCAGACAAATATGAGAGCAATATGTGACATATGAGTGGGTCCTATCTGAAGATCCCAATGGTTCTTTCTCATTCTCATCTTCCTCCCCTATTTGGCAGCGTTTTATTTAAGGGTCAAAACCTTCTGGAACAAGCTCTTTTTTCTCTCTCAGCTCCTAGAAGAAATACTCTTCAATTTCTTCTTTTGGACATTTTAAATCTATTTCACTTATCCTTTTCAAAACTCTTTTAAAATATGCATTTCTCCAAATATCTTCCCTTCCCTTCCCTTCCCTTCCCTTCCCTTCCCTTCCCTTCCCTTCCCTTCCCTTCCCTTCTCTCTCTCTCTCTCTCTCTCTCTCT
>PVJC01050973.1:0-11623 GCA_004026665.1 Murina feae | reverse complement strand
CCCCGCTCACACCTGCTGATGGTGCAGAGCAATTGGGGTTGGCACCATCAGTGGGTGTGAGCAGCGGCTGCTGCCCTGATTACCCCTCAGGAGCAGGGGGAGGTGAAGAAGTCCTCAGGGGTGATCAGGGCCAGCAGCTGCTGCTCACAACCACTGACGGTGCCAAGCAATCAGGGCTGGCACCAGGCCCCAGCAGCAGGTACAAGTGACAGCTCCAGCACTGGCAGCAGGTGCAAGTGGGGCCATTGCCAGCAGCAGGTGCAAGTAGTTACCAGCCCTATTCAACCCTCAGGAGCAGGGGGAGGTGGAGAAGCCCCAAGGGGCAATTGGGACTGGCAGCCTCCTCTCTCACCTGCTGATGGTACCAAGTGATTGGGGTCTGTGCCGGGCACCAGCAGTGTGTGTGAATGGTGGCTCCAGTGCCAGCAGCAGGTGCAAGCACTGGTTAGGACCCCAGCACATAGGAGCAAAGAATTTTCAGTAACCTCCAGAGGCTCTTCCTGATGACAGTGACTGGCACCCTGCCTTGGTCTGACACCCCAGCTCACCTGCTCCACCATCCCACTGTAGCCAATGCCCACCATGTTCTGCACTCTGCCACCTGCTGCTGACAGCTTCCATGTTCTGAGAGTGACCCCTAGTGGTCAGCACACGTCATAATGACCAGTTGTTTGGTTATTTGGTCTATTTGCATATTAGCCTTTTATTATATAGCATTATAGTGTTTAATCCCTTTACATTTAAAGTAATTGCTGATAAGAAAAGGCTTACTTCTGCCATTTTGTTTTGTCTTTTACATGTCTCATTTTTTTTATTCCTCATTAACTCCTTTACTACCTTTGTTGTGATTCATTAACTTTTTGGTAAAGTGTTTGATTTCTTTTTTGTTTCTTCTTATGTCTGTTTTAAAAGTTGCTTTCTGAGTGGTTATCTTGAGGGTTACAATTACCATCTTAACTTTATAACAATAAAGCTTGAATTTAATAACAATTTCATTTCAATAGTATAAAACACTACTTTACAGCTCCATGACCCTTTATGTTGTTATTGTTACAACTTATATCTTTATACATTTTGTGCTCACTAATATACATTTATAATTATTGTTTTATTTGCTTACCTTTTAAGTTACAATGAGAGAAAAATAGAAATTTTAATCCAAAAAAGGGGCAATACTATTGGCTTTTGTATTTATCTTTGTTGCTAGTTTTATTCTTGAATAAGTTCTATAATTCATGCTATATAACTATTTTTATATATTCCTGGATTCTATTTCCTAATATTTGTTCAGGATTTTTACATCTATATTCATGAGTGGTATGGGCCTGTAAACTTACTTTCTTTCAACTATCTTTGTCTTCTTTTAGTATCATGGGAATTTTTAGCTTCATAAAATGAATGGGAAGCACTCCTTTTATTTTTCTGGAAGAGATTGTGTAGAATTATGTTAATTCTTCTTTAAACATTTTGTAGAATCATGGAGTAACAATATGGGCATGGAGATTTTTTGGAGTTTTTAAATTACTAATTCAATTGTATTACTAGTTGTAAGGCTATTCAAATTATAGATTTTTGTATCAGATGAATGTGTTACTTTATGTTTTCCAAGAAATGGTCCATTTACTGTAAGTGACCGAATTTACATGTGTGGAGTTATATGTAATATTCCTTTATTAGTCTTTTTATTTTATTTTTCTATTACAGTTTACACTCAATATTAATTTGTATTCATTTCAGGTGTATAGTATAGTGGTTAGACAGTCATATACTTTATAAAGAGACACCGCTGCTATTTTAAGTACCCACCTAATAGAATGCATAGTTATTGCAATATTGTTGATTATATTATCTATGTTGTACTTTACATCCCAATGACAATTTTGTAACTACCAATTTGTACTTCTTAATCCCTTCACGTTGTTTCACCTCACCCTCCAATTTCCCTCCAATTTGTCAACTATCATTTTGTTCTCAATATCTATAAGTGTTTCTATTTTTTGTTTGATAATTTTGTTCTTTAGATTCCATTTATTAGTGAAATCATATGGTATTTGTTTTTCTCTGTCTGACTTATTTCACTTAGCATAATACCGACACCAAGCATGTCAAAATTGGGCTCTGTGGCCCAGTAGCCCTGAGTTTGACATGCTTGATCTATACTGTCCCAAGTGATAAGAGTTCATATATTTTTATGACCAACTAATAATCCATTGTACACATGTCCCACTTCTTCTTTACCCATTCATCTATTGAAGGGCACTTGTATTGCTTATATATCTTGGCTATTGTTAATAACACTGCAATGGACATAGGGGTACATTTATTCTTTCAAATTAGTGTTTCAAGTTTCTTCAGATATATTGCCAGAAGTGGAATTGATGAGACATATGGCAGTTCCATTTTGAATTTTTTTTGAGAAAATCCATACTGCTTTCCATAGTGGCTGCACCAATCTGCATTCAAAAGTGCATAAACAGCCCTAGCTGGTTTGGCTCGCTGGATAGAGCGTCGGCCTGTGGACTCAAGGGTCCCAGATTCTATTCCAGTCAGGGGCGTGTACCTTGGTTGCAGGGACATCCCCAGTTGAGGATGTGCAGGAGGCAGCTGATGGATGCTTCTCTTTCATCAATGTTTCTAACTCTCTGTCCCTCTCCCTTCCTCTCTGTAAAAAATCAATAAAATATATTTTTTTAAAAAGTGCATGAACGGTGACCAAGCATTTGTTTGTTAATTTATTGATTACTAGTGACCCGGTGCACAAAATTCATGCACATTAAAAGGGAATTAATTAGAGGAAATATTTTAATATTGCTATTTGCCCTTTCTCTATAATAGAAACATCAGAGATGAAAGAAAATTAATAAAATATATGAAAATCTTCCTCCTGTCAGTCTGGGGTGCACCACAGGACTCAAAGTCAACTTTGTTGATTTATTTATTATAGCCATTCTGACAGCTGTGAGATGATGCCTGATTGTGGGTTTTTTCTCCTCACCTGAGTATGTGCTTCTTTTTAAAATTGACTTGAGAGAGAAAGAGAGATAAAGAAAAAGAGGTGAAAGAGAAACAACGATACCCATATGCCTCCACCATCTGTATGCCTTCTTTGAAGAAATATCTATTCAGGTCCTCTGGCTACTTTTTTAAAGTGAATTTCAAAACAAAATAATTTCTATTAATTAAAAAATAATTTTAGACTTCTTTTGAATTGTTTTTTGGTTATTGAATTGTATGAGTTTTTTATAAGTTTTGGATATTAGCACCTTATCAGACATGTCATTGGCAAATGTATTCTCCCATTTAGTAGATTGTCTTTTCATTTTATATTTTTTTCCTTTGCTGTACAAAATCTTTTTAGTTTGATGTAGTCCCATTTGTTTATTTTTTTTGTTTCCCTTGCCCAAGGAGGTATATCAGAAAAAGTATTGTTAGAGAAATGTCAGATATTTTACTGCTATTTTTTCTTATAGGATTTTTATGGTTTTAAAACTTACATTTAAGTCTTTAAGTCATTTTTAGTTTATTCTTGTACATTGGCTAAGAAGGTGGTCTAGTTTCATTTTTTTGCATATATCTGTCCAAATTTCCCAACACCATTTATTGCATAGATTTTCTTTACCCCATTGTATGTTCTTGCCTCCTTTGTCAAATATTAATTGACTATATAGACATAGGTTTTTTTCTGGGCTCTCTACTCTGTTCCATTGATCTATGTGTCTGTTTTAAGCCAGCAATGTGCTGTTTTGATTATTATAGCCTTGCATTATAGATTGATATCAGGTACCATGATACTCCCAACTTTGTACTTCTTTCTCAAGATTGCTGTGGCTATTTCGTGTTTTGGGTGTGTGGTGTTTTTTTTGTTTGTTTGTTTGTTTGTTTGTTTGTTTTGTGTGCGTGTATGTGTTGTTTCATTTAAGTTTTTGGGTTACTTCTTCTAGTTCTGTGAAAGATGCCACTGGTATTCTGATAGGCATTGCATTGAATCTATAGATTGCTTTGCATAATATAGATATTTCAACAGTGTTGATTCTTCTATCAATGAGCATGGTATATGCGTCCAAATATTTGTATCTTCTTCAATTTCTTTCTTCAATGTTTTATAATTTTCTAAGTACAAGTCTTTCAGCTCTTTTCATGTATCTGCACTTCCTACCAGTCTTGGCATGGCTTCTTCTGTAAATCATTGGTTATAAAACTTCTAGCCAGCTAGTTTTCAATTGGTTATTCAGGTTGGTTGTTCTATAATTTAGTTGAAATTTCAATTTTGTTTTGGGAAGAGGTGAGTCTAACTTCCATCTACTCCACTGTCATCTTGGATCCCAAACTTTGCTGTTGTTATTTGTTAGTAGAAAAACTACAATTTTTCCTCCTGAAGGCTCATAGGGGGAGTTGAAGGTACCAGTGTCAATGGAGATGGGAAGCTATTATTTAAAGGCTGACAAAGCTGTTCTTAATGAGGCAATATCCAGTTTGACTAATTTAGGCTGGGGCTTATGCCAGCCCACACAGCAAATATTTGTGAGAGAAAGCCTCACTAGATTGTATCCATTCCTGTATCTACACCCAGGTGGTCATTTTTAACCCCCTAGTTATAGTCCAGGTAGAAAAAAAAAAGCCCCACTTAACAGGAAGTTAAATATAGTATATCCCTTATTATTCTTCTAACTAGGGGCCCAATGTACAAAAATTTGTGCACTTGGCAGATCCCTCAGCCTGACCTGTGCCCTCTCGCAGTCTGGGACCCCTCTGGGGATGTCCACCTGCTGGTGTGCCTGGTCAGTCTGGGTGAGGGACTGATGGCTGTTTGCAGGCTGGCCAAGCCCCCCCAGTGTGGACCCTCATCCCATTGGGGTGTGGCCAGCCTGGGTGCGGGCCTGAGGGCCATTTTCAGGCTTTCAGGCTGCCCACAGTCCCTTCAGGTTTTAGGTCCCTACTGGGGTACCTGGCCAGCCTGGGTGAGGAGCTGATGGCAGTTTGCAGGCTGGCCAAGCCCCCCAGTGGGATCCTTCACCCCATTGGGATGTGGCCAGCCTGGGTGATGGGCTGAGGGGTGCTTTCAGGCTTTCAGGCTGCCCACAGCTCCCATTGGCCCAATGTCCCAACAAGGTTGGCTGGAAGCAGGTTTCTGGGGTTTATTTATCTTCTATAATTGATACACTGTTCATTTAAGCCAAGGCCTACGCAGGGAATCCTGTCTGCTTCAGCTCGTGGCTTCTAAAATCGAAAAAATGTTGCCTTAGTAGTTGCAACCAGGACTGCTGTTTGCTTCAACTCTGAGGCTTCTATAATTGAGGCAATATTGCAAATATGTTGCTGCCGTGAGCAGAGAGAAGCCCAGCCGGCCGGCAAACAGTTTTACTCCTGCTACAATGGAAGCTGCCTGTTTACTCAGCTCCGTGACTGCTGGCCTCCATCTTGGCTGGGTTAATTTGCATTCAGCCACTCTGATTGGCTGGTTGACGTGGCTTAGGCATCCCAAAGAAACAGTCAATTTCAATATTATGCTTTTATTAGATTAGATGTCTGCAGATGGTAGTGATATCCTCTGTTTCTTTCCTGATATTGGTAATTTGTGTGTTTTCTCCTTTTTGTCAGGTTTCCTAGACATTTGTCAATTGTACTAATTCTGCCCTAACCAGTTTTGCTCAGTGGATAGAGCCTCAGCCTGTGGACTCAAGGGTCCCAGGTTCAATTCCGGCCAAGGGCATGTACCTTGGTTGCAGGCACATACCCAGTGGGGAGTGTGCAGGAGGCAGCTGATCAATGTTTCTCTCTCATCGGTATTTCTAGCTCTCTACCCCTCTCTCTTCCTCTCTGTAAAAAAATCAATAAAATATATTTTTAAAAATTGTACTGATTCTTTCAAAGAATAATCTCTTTGTTTCACTGATTTTTTTCTTGCTATTGTTTTTCTGTTTTAAATTTTATTGACTTCCTCTTTGCTATGTTCTTCCTTTTGCTTACATTGGGCTTATTTTGTTCTTATATATATTTCTTATAAATATCATGATTTATAATTGAGAAGTCAAAGCTGATACATTATATAATGTATGCCTGTTACAAGAATGCCATTAAGTGTTAACTTTGCTGGTACAAGCACTAGTGGTAGAAGGAGGAAGGGAGAATTGAGTGAACAAACACAAGGAGGTAAGAATAAGCATGATGTTATTTCTGGGGTCAAGGGCTTATCTGTCTTACAGAAGATCTTTACATAGGAGCAGGGAGAAATGGAGTTGGTGGATTAGGTGAGGCCAGATATAGATAGAAGACTTGGAAAATCAGAGGGAAGTATTTGTATTTGATGTGGTGGGCTGATGGGTCAGGACTTGTTGAAAGGACCACATGAAAGAAAAACCAAACTGCAGCTATATTTGGTTTCTGCCCTCACTCCTCTAACAAGCTGGTTGGCAGCTGAAATTCACCAGGCGTGGTACATGGAAAATGGTCTCTAGGTGAGGAACTGTACCTAGAGAAGTGGTGGTGGTAGTAATTTGGAACAACTCTGATGACAACCTAAGAACTCCAGGATTAAAGAATCAAATGTAAAATATAATTTTTCTAGAGGAAAAGAGTAGTGATGCAAAGATACAAGAAGTAATAAGATGAGGTTTATTTTATATATAGTGATTTATCCAGAACCAGGAATTTTTAGGGAACTATCACTGTCTAAGTTCTTGTGTTTCCCAAAAATGCTTAGCACACAGCCTCTTGCATTAATAATGTCTAAGAGCCAGAACCGGTTTGGCTCAGTGGATAGAACGTCGGCCTGCGGACTCAAGGGTCCCGGGTTCAATTCCGGTCAAGGGCATGTATCTTGGTTGTGGGCACATCCCCAGTGTGGGGGTACAGGAGGCAGATGATCAATGTTTCTCTCTTATCGATGTTTATAGCTCTCTATTCCTCTCCCTTCTTCTATGTAAAAAAATCAATAAAAAATATAAAAAATAATAATGCCTAAGAGATTTGAGCATAAAAGAAATGATTTTTTTTTATTTAGCTTCTGGATACGTATAATCATAAAGGTCCTAGAGTAGGATCAACTGAAGTGATGCAAGACCTTAACCAAAATAGCTGTTACATGTTTAAAACTCTGTACCTCTACAATAGGCTACATACGTTCACTTTCCTAGAAAAATTAATAACACCTATGATTTCAACTTTCACAGGCAGATACAATTTGGAGAGGCAGTGTTGTGTAATGGTTAAGAGCATGAACTTCTAAGTCAGGCTTTTCTGTATTTAACTCTGCTGTGTCAATTATTTATAGCTTGACTTTGGGCAAGTTACCTTCTCTGTGCCTCATTTTACTCAATTATAAGTGTGATAATGACAGTACATACCCCCAGGCTGTTATAATTCAAAAATTAATGTAGCTAACATGTTTCATTAGTTCCTGGCACATAGTAAGCTTTTGGTAAATGTTAGATACCATTATTTTTATCAATTGACCTCTTATTGATATTGGTTACTAATATAATTATATACTATTACTATTATAATTATATACTAGTATAATTGGTTAGCTGCACATGACCCTTAACCAAAAGTCTTATTGACTATAAATATACTAGAGGCTTGGTGCACAAAAATTTGTGCACTCTGGGGGGGGCGGTCCCTCAGCCCAGCCTGTGCCCTTTCACAGTCTGGGATTCCTCTATGGGATGTTCAGCTGCTGGCTTAGGTCTGCTCCCTGGAGATCGGGCCTAAACTGGCAGTCACACATCCCTCTGGAAGCCCAGGAGCCCTCGGGGGATGTCCACTTGCCAGTGGGGAGCAGGCCTAAGCAGCAGATGGACATCTTTAGCGCTGCTGAGAAGGCAGGAGAGGGTTCCGCCATCACCACTGTACTGGCAGCCATCAGCTTGGCTTATGGCTGAGCAGAGCTCCCCCTGTGGGAGTGCACTGATCACCAGGGGGCAGCTCCTGCATCGAGCATCTGTCCTCTGGTGGTCAGTGCGTGTCATAGTGACCAGTCATTACCAGTTGTTCTGCTGTTAGGGTCAACTTGCAAATTACTCTTTTATTATATAGGATAGAGGTCTGGTGCACAGCTTGGGGCTGGCTGGTTTGCCCTGAAGGGTGTCCCAGATCAGGGTGGGGGTCCTGCTGGGGTGCCTGGTCAGCTTGGGTGAGGGGCTGAGGGCTGTTTTCAGTCTGGCCAAACCCTCTTCAGGGTGGGGGACCTATTGGGGTGCCTGGCCAGCCTGGGTGAGGGGATGATGGCTGTTTGCAGGTTGGCCAAGCCCCAGAGGGAACCCTCACTCCATTGGGGTGTGGCCAGCTTGGATGAGGGCCTGAGGGCCGTTTTTAGGCTGCCCATAGCCCCTTCAGAGTGGGGTTTCCCGCTGGGATGCCTGGCCAAATTGGGTGAGGGGCTGAGGGCCATTTTCAGACTGGCCACATCCCCTGGGCAACCCAAGCTGCCAGCCTCTCCTTTTTTTCTTTTTTTTCTGGGATTTATTTATCTTCTATAATTGAAACTTTGTAGCCTTAAGCGGAGCCCAGGTCCAACTGGATATGATATATCTTAGCCCTCTAGAAGCAGACCTTCGTTTTTTTCTCTAAGAGTGTGGTGGAAAAACCCTAGATCACCTTTTTGGATTCTTATTACCCAAGTTACTAAGAATATTACCAGTGGCACACAGGGAGCTTAGCCAATGAGTGGTCAGAAAAGGTGTTTCCTCTGTAGTTCACACAGATCACCGCTCGGCCCCTGCCCAGGCCTAAAGCCTCTGGCCAAGGCTTCAGGTTTGGGTAGGCGACCCCCAGCTCCCTCTGATCAAAAGCTCCACCCCCGCCCAGGCATAAAGCCTCAGGGCCTAGTCAGGGGCACCCCATCTCCCTTTGATATCTGGCTCTGCCCCTGCCCAGGCCTAAATCTTGAGATTTAGGCCTGGGTAAGGGCCCCCTCGGCTCCGAACTTAGGCTAGGCTCTGCCCAGGAACCTCCTGTCTCAGGCCCTTCCTAGGTGGCTCAGGGCCCACACGGGGCCTGCCTTAGAGTGAGTGCTGATGATGATCCCAGGACCCAGGCCGCTGGGCACCTATATATGCAAATTAACCACCATATTTGTTGGGTTAATTTGCATACTCATCTGATTGGCTAGTGGACGTAGCTGAGTGACACCAATTTGCATGTTTCTCTTTTATTAGTGTAGACTAGAGGCCCAGTGCACAAAATTCGTGCACTGGGGGGGTCCTCACCCCAGCCTGCCCCCTTTCATATATGGGTAGTCCTCAGGGGGTGTCCTACTAATGGCTTAGGCCCACTCCCTGCTCCCCTTGGGGAGCGGGCCTAAGCCTCAGTCTGGCCTCCCTTTGTGGGAGGTGACCAGGCTAATCAGGGGAAGCCACCATCCCAATCACTCCGCTGCTGCAGCCACTGCCAGTCACTGCAGCCACCAAGGTGTTTTCATCAACACAGACTCCAGTCCCTTCACCATGAAGAAATGACAACTTTCTTTAGGCATTTTCAAGATGTGTCTTTCATAGGATGTGACATTTCTTTCTTTCTTTCTTTTTTATCCTCACCTGAGGATATGTTTCCATTGATTTTTAGAGAATGTGGAAGAGAAGGGAAAAACAGAGAGAAACATCAAAGTGAGAGGAACACTTTGATTGGTTGCCTCTTGCATGAGCCCTGACCTGGGCCCTGGCCAGGGAGGAGCCTGCAACCTAGGTACATACCCTTGGTCAAAATTGAACCCAGACCCTGCAGTCAGCAGGCTGAGGCATTATGCACTGAGCCAAACCGACTAGGGCAGGATATGACATTTCTTAGCTCTCCAGCAGTGGACCTTCATTTTTTTTTCTCCAGGAGTGTGGTGGAAAAATCCTAGATTGCCTTTTTGGATTCTTATTACCCAAGTTACTAAGAATATTACCAGTATCATACAGGGAGCTTAGCCAATGAGGGGTAAGAAAAGGTGTTTCGTCTGTAGTTAACTCTGATCACCAGCTCCACCCCTTCCCCTCCAATCCCAGCTCCAGCCCTGTCCAGGCCTGTAACCTCTGGCCAAGGATGCAGGCCTGGACAAAGGACCCCCAAACCCATCTGATCGCTGGCTTCACAGAGCTCAGGCCTCTGCGATCACAGACTCTGATCCTGCCCCCTGCCATCACCGGCTTTGCCCTTGCCCCACTGGAAGCCTCTGGCCAAGGCTGCAGGCCTGGGCAGGGGACCCCCAGACCCCTGCTTTGCCAGCTCCACCTGTGACCAGACCCCTGTGATTGCAGGCTCTGCCCCTGCCCCTCCGATTTCTGGCTCTGTGGAGCCCAGGTCCTTGTGATCTCCGGCCTTGCCCCTGCCTAGGCCTGAGGCCTCTGGCCCAGACCTTATGCCTGGGTAGGGCACCCCCATACCCCTCTGATCACCAGTTCCACCCTTTCCCATGCCTGAGGCCTCTGGCAAAGGCCTCTGGCCTGGGCAGGGGACCCCCAACCCCCTCTGATCGCCTGTTCCACCCCTCAGGCCCTCCCCCACCCCCACTACCTGCCTGGCTAACAGGCCTGACCACTTCAGTGGTGGGACTGAGCCAGAGTGAGTGCCTCCATATTGTGGCTATGGATGCTGCCATCTTGTTGCCATGGGGGTGGCCATCTTTGTCACAGAGTGACACCTAATTTGCATATTACTCTTTTATTAGAGAGGATGTGGCTCTGGGTGCCTCCATCTTGTGTCCATGGGGGTGGCCATGTCGTGGCTATGGGTGCCGCCATCTTGTGGCCATGGTGGCAGCCATCTTTGTCATGGAGTGATGCCTAATTTGCATATTACTCTTTTGTTAGATAAGATTGTTCCTATCTTATCTAATAAAAGAGAAACATGCAAATTGACCATACCTCTGCTACACCCACAAGCCAATCAAAAGCGAGTTTGCAAATAAACCCAACCAATATATCGGTGGCCACAGAGCTGGAGCAAACAGGAGGCTTGGGTTGCCCCTGGCAATGGAGGAAGCCAAGCTTCCCACCTACCCTGGTCAGGTGTGGGCTCTGCTCAAGGCAACAAAGTTTCAATTATAGAAAATAAATAAATCCCAGATACCTGCTTCAGCTGCTGTGGCCTCTGCTCAAGGAGGGTCTGGGAGCCTGAGTTGCCTGGGACTATGGCCAGTTGGCACACAGCCATCAGCCACTCACCTAGGCTGGCCACACCCCCATGGAGTGAAGGTCCCCACTGGGGGGCTTGGCCAGCCTGTCAAAGTAGCTATCAGCCCCTCACCCAGGCTGGCCAGGAAACCCAGTGGGAACCCCCACCCTAAAGGGGGTGTAGCCAGCCTGAAAACAGCCCTCAGCCCCTCACCCAGACTGGCCACACCCCCCCAGCAGGGACCTTCTCTCCATGGGGGCATGGCCAGTCTGCAAACCACCACATGTTCCTCACCCAAGCTGCCCACACCCCAAGGGAACCCCCACCTTGATCCAGGACACCCTTTAGGGCAAACCAGCTGGCCCCCATCCATGCACCAGGCCTCTATCTATACTAATAAAAGGGTAATATGCTAATTAGACTGGGAGATCTTCCAGGAGACCTTCTGGACATTCTTCTGGACAAAGCCATGATGGTGGGGCTGAGTTAGAGGTGGTTAGAGACCAAGGGGGGGGGCAGTTGTGGGTGA
>PVJC01050972.1:0-11624 GCA_004026665.1 Murina feae | reverse complement strand
CCGCCTCGTGGTCAGGCCAGCCTTTTCCTGCTCCCTGATCCCCGGAAGGGACCTGGGAAGCCACCAAGCAGGCCACCAACTCTTTCCCACTCACCCGTCCCCTGCTGCCTTCCTTTCCCACTTCCCGGTGCTGCCAAGGGGTCTGGGAAGCTGCCAAGCAGGACCCCGGCCCCTGCAGCCTTGCTTTCCCTCTCCCCGGTGTCCCGCAAAGGGCCTGGGAAGCCCACCAAGCAGGCCACTGACCCCCTGCTGCCTCTTTCCCACTCCCCGATCCCCCTGCAAGGGCCTGGACAGCTGCCAAGCAGGCCGCCGACCCCCTGCCACCTCTTACCCGCTCCCCGGCCCGCCACTTTGCTTTCCCACTTCCTAGTGCCCTGGTGCCCTGGTGCCACTTCCAACTGCCAGCATAGGCAGGCAGTTGCAACAGAACCCTTTGGTTTGCTCTAGTTCCGTGGCTGTTGGCCTCCATCTTGGCTGGGTTAATTTGCATACAGCTGCTCTGATTGGCTGTTGCCTCCATCTTGGCTGGGTTAATTTGCATACAGCCGCTCTGATTGGCTGGTGGTAACGGTCACATTTGCATGTTTCGCTTTTATTATAGAAGATAGAAGGTACAGCTCAACCAACCGATGCACTCTGCTTCCTCCATGAAACACAGCAGAGGCTGGATGCGGGCCCCTGAGCCTGTAGCCTGTGGGACAACTGCTGCCAGTGGCCCCAACAATGATATTAAATAAGGGTTTTTCATCACTTAGCACATGCCACACATTGTTCTAGGTGCTTCACAAGTATTTTCTCCTTTAATCACAACAGGCGAATCCCTTTCACAGTGAGGAATAGAGAGCAAAAAAAATCTCAGTTGTCTTCCCAGGTCACGCTTGTCAGTGGAGAGGCCGTGATTCTAACCTAGGTAGTGAGTCCCTTCTGGGCCGTCCCACTCCTCGGTTACTTGACAACAAATGTATTTATGCTGGTTGTATGTGCTACTGTAATTTGTAACTTAATTAAATATTATGTAAACTGCTGAGCCAAGAGTGATTAGCAATCGAATCTGCATCCTCTCAGTGCATGGGAGGGATGATGGGCTAGATGCCCAGTAGGGGTCGTGCAGGAGACAGCTATGTTTCACTATCCCTCTCCCTTCCTCTAAGTTAATAAAAACATATTTTTAAAAAATAAAATAAATTTGTAGGGGACCTACTATGTGCTAGGCACAGAAGTAGGTGCTGGGGACACATCTGTTAATCTTTCTTATGTAAATGGAGTATTAGGATTAGGATGCAGTTTCACCAATTATATTAAAAAAGCCAACATAACAGTGCCTTCATCCAGAGAGAACGCTATTCCTGTCTCAGATAAGTAGCCCACGGCTAATATAGTGTCTGTGGAGCTTGGGGAGGCAGGCAGGATACCCTGCCATCCTCAATCTGGGACTTACATCTCATGGTCTAAACGATTGCTCCAGCTCCAGTATAATCATTCCTTCTAGCCAGTAAGAAGAGGAAGTGTAAGAAAACATTTTTAAAGGTTATGACCTATCAGTTACATATATCATTTCTGCTCAAATCTCACTGGTCAGAGTTTAGTCACACGCGTATGGTTAGCTGCTACAAGGAAGACTGGAAAATGTAGTGTTAGATGGGCATCAATGTGGCCAGATAGATTTCGGGGATTCTGTTATCGAAGGAAAAAAGAATGGACTTTGAGGGATAAGTAGCAGTGTCCGCCACCCAGGAGTACTGCCAACTCAGTATTAACCATCACTGGCTCTACCATTTAATAGCTGTATTTATTATCTTAGAAAATTACTTGACTTCTCTCTGCCATTCCATTTCCTTAATTATAACATGAGGATAAAAATATATCATAGGATTGACAGGATTAGATTAGGTGATCTATGTAAAGCATCTGGCACTTAGTAGGTGGTCAAGCCATGTGCCCTTTCTAAATTGACTTTGAAGGTTTTTCCCAAAGAAAACTCCAAAAGTGAGGAAGAGCAACAAAGTGGACTAGGTCTCGGGAACTAACTTCCTGGGGACAGCTGTCATTTGGTTGTTTGGTAAATTCTTAAATTCTGTGTGTGTGTGTGTGTGTGTGTGTGTGTGTGTGTGTGTGGTGGGATGGGATGCTTTGTGTTATTATTTTATAGTTACATCTCATCAAAATGAAATCAGCAGTGACAAGTCTTTAATTACTTACATATGCATTTGGGAGTCAGTTCAGTATAGAATGATGCTTAATACTGCAGACTCTAGGTCAGGATGCTTGAATCCCCGCTCCACTGAGAGCTATCGCTGTATTATTGGGCATGTCATTCAACATCTGGGAGTCTCAGTTTTCTCTTCTGTAAAATGGGAATAAAAACAGGGTTGTTGTGAAGATGAAATAAGATGATTTATGTTATTATTTGGCACACATACATCTTCAAAATGTTATTTATGTCAAAGAAAAATGTTTCACATCGTGTTTTAGAAATGAATTTCCAGAATCACCAAATTAATTTCTCAAACTGGCACAAAAGTAAAGCTATTTATATACTGGTAAAGTTACAAAGTTAATGAGATCTTGGGCAAGATTATCCAATTGTAATGTACACTGTAAACCCAGTTTCCAACCATAAACACTGCTTACCAGAAAGTTTTCTACCACCATCACAGTCTGGTAAATTCAATTTCCCACCACAAACATGTAAAAACAAGCATAGCCGGAGACCAAGGGTATATCCCGTGTGAGATGATAAACCTCACAAGTAAAAAGGAGATTATCAGAAGAGAAGTTAAAAGGTGGAGGGGTTCTTGCTATTCACAACGAACTAGTCAGGAGGCATTTCATGGTACAGAAAAGAATAAATCTAGCTTAAAAATGACCTTCATTCCACCTGAGCAATTATCTTAGTGCCTTAATGGTGCTATTCCACAAACTTCTCCCTTAACCCTGCAAGGGTGTGTTTACATCCTTAAAAGTTCTTGGGTAAGAGATTTCGTTTTCCTTGAAATATTATGGTGACCTGGAGTCCACGGTTTCAGCATTTTTGACCATGGCATACTCAACCGACTTCCTATTACTATCATTTTGGTGAAGAGCTAAGGATTCCGTGAGATTGGGAAATACATTGTGCCATCCTGAGTTAGGGGAGCTGATGTGGTCAGCAGCGGCGTACGTAGGAACACTGGCTTACTCTATGGAGTCCCGAGGACCCGCTCCAGCCGACGCTCTGCAGGCTCTGCCACCCTGTGAAAGGTGTGTGCCTTCCTCCATGTCACAGACAGGACACGGAAACTTGGAGCGTCCACAGTCACTCGCTCAGTGAGCAGCGGGGCGGGAACGCGGGCTCCCTGCTGCGCTAAACTGCGAGAACGGGGCGCGCAGCAGAGCGGCGCGAGCTGAAGGCGCTTCCGGCGAGCGGCCCCGCCCAGGCGTCTCGGGGGCGGGGCGTAGCGCCGCGCATGCGCAGGGCGGCGGGCAGGGCCAGGCCGCGCCCCGCGAGCTGCATGTCCCGGCTGTGGTCTCTGTTCGGCTTTGGGCTGCTGGTGGCGGGGTCGCGCCTGCCCCGCGTCAGGTCCCAGGCCGGCGCCTGTGGCGTGGGACCCTCCTGGTGGGGGCCGCGGCGGCTGACCTCGGGGGGCGGCGGGGACCCGGAGGTCATGGCGAGCGCGCGGGTGAAGTACTTGAGGTAGGCGGGGCTCCGGCCGGGCGCGCGGGCGGAGGGCTCTCCCCGCCGTGCGGGACTCGGGTCTCGGGACTCGGGGCGCGGTGCCGCCCGCCAGACCGAGCGCTGGAGCAGAGGGTTTGCTCAGCCAGGAGGAGGCTCAGGCCGTGGACGAGGAGCTGTTCAAGGACTACCAGTTCAGCGTGGACCAACTCATGGAGCTGGCTGGGCTGAGCTGCGCTACCGCCATTGCCAAGGTCAGCGGTGCAGCTCTTCCCCGGCCCCCACCCCGGCCTGTGCCCGTTGGAGTGGGAGGGGCGGATGGGGCAAGCTTGGGCTATTTGGCCCAAAGCCACTCCGAACCCCCTCTGGTGCTGCCTCCAGGCCTATCCCCCCACGTCACTGACCAGGAGCCCCCCCACTGTCCTGGTCATCTGCGGCCCCGGGAATAACGGAGGAGATGGCCTGGTCTGCGCTCGACACCTCAAACTCTTTGTGAGTATGGGGAGGGCTGTGGGGGGGCTGTAAGGTTTCTAGGATCTGAGCGTGAATTCCCTTTCCTTTCCTTGTAGGGCTACCAGCCAACTATCTATTACCCCAAAAGACCTAACAAGCCGCTCTTCACTGCCCTGGTGACTCAGTGTCAGAAAATGGACATCCCTTTCCTTGGTGAAATGCCCTCAGAGGTAGGTGGCACCGGTTCAGTGCTCTCCTCCGCAGTAGCCATTGCATTCTGCGCTTCCCTCGGGTTTCTAGGCTGAGCTCTTCCGCTTATCTTCCTGTGGACGTTAAACTCTTGGAGGTAGGAATAGTGCCTGCACAGAAGGTGCCTAAAGTGTGCTGTCTGAATAGAAGCAGTGTAAGAGCCTTCTCCTCCTCCATAAGGTGTGCTCTATGAGTTCCCATCACTTTTATTTTTTAAATATATTTTATTGATCTTTTTACAGAGAGGAAGGGAGGTACAGAGTTAGGAACATGGATCAGCTGCCTCCTGCACACCCCCCACTGGGGATGTGGCCGCAACCAAGGTACATGCCCTTGACCGGAATTGAACCCGGGACCATTCAGTCTGTAGGCCGATGTTCTATCCACTGAGCCAAACCAGCCAGGGCCCATCACCACTTCTAAAGCTTCCTTTGCCCTGGCCTGTGTGGCTCAGTTGTTGGAGCTCCCTCCCATGCACTAAAGTCACTGGGTTCCTGGTCAGGGCACATGCCTGCACTGCTGCCTTGATCCCCAAAAGGCAGCCAATTGATGTTTCTCTCTTCCTCACTCTACCTCTAAAATCAATAAAAACATATTTTAAAAAGAAATAGCCCTAACTGGTTTGGCTCAGTGGATAGAGCGTTAGTCTGCTAACTAAAAGGTCCCAGGTTCGATTCCAGTCAAGGGCATGTACTTTGGTTGCGGGCACGTCCCCAGTGAGTGGTGTGCAGGAGGCAGCTGATCAATGTTTCTAACTCTTGATTCCTCTCTCTTCCTCTCTGTAAAAAAATCAATTAAAAAAAGAAATAAAGCTTCCTTTCCCCTTCACCTCCCCTGGTCACTCCTTTCACTCTGTAGTCATCCTCTTCCCCTAGCATGCAGTGAACACATTATCCTCGGAGCCAAAGTCAGTGCCTAACCCCTTTCTTCAGATGCATGGATTTAGGGGGTGGGAAACCTGAGAGCTTGATGGACTTTTAAAATTTTTAACACATTTTACAGATGAAAGTGGTTTGTCCAAAGTCACAGACCAGATCATGACAAAGCCAAGACCAGAACCCGGCCCCCCTGACTCCCAGTCTCAGGCCCTCCGATATAATAGCCTCCCCAGTGGCAGGAAGGCAGAACTCGGTGTCTGGACTCAGCTTGACCTGAATCAGGGACCGACTTGCACTGAACTCTAGGTCTCAGAATATCATCTGAATGAGACAGAATTGTACTTGTGCCTCTGTGGGTTCAGAGGACAGTCCTCTCCTGTGAAGAACTCTTCGTACAGCTGCTGCCTCTGACATCCTTTACTTTTCCTGCTCCACCACAGTCCAGCCTGATCGATGAGCTATATGAGCTGGTGGTGGATGCCATCTTTGGCTTCAGCTTCAAGGGAGATGTTCGGGAGCCATTCCGCAGCATCCTGAGTGTCCTGAGTGGACTCACCGTGCCCATTGTCAGCATCGACATTCCCTCAGGTGCTGGGTTCAAGGAGGTTGGGAGTGGGGCCCTGCCCTGTTTTGAGGTAGGTACCTAGGAATCCTGATCCTTGGCCCAAGACTCAGACCAAGTCTAAAGTGAGTCTAGAGGTGCAGAACACAGCTGGGAGCAGAGTTCAGGAGTGCCCTTTGCATGTCGGCTCCAAGAGACCAAAGCCTAGGGATGCATGGAGCTCCAAGGACGCAAATTCCTCAGGTGGGGATGCAGTCCTAAACGGGGCTTCCACTTTAGGACGAGGGTAGAGCAAGGTTTGCAAGAGGGCTAGACAGACACCTGGCTCTTCTGCTCTTCCTGAACACAACCCTCTTTTCAGGATGGGATGTGGAGAAGGGAAACCCTGGAGGGATCCAGCCAGACTTGCTCATCTCCCTGACTGCACCTAAAAAGTCTGCCACCCACTTCACTGGTCGCTACCACTACCTGGGGGGTCGTTTCGTACCACCTGCTCTGGAAAAGAAGTACCAGCTGAATCTGCCACCATACCCTGACACTGAGTGTGTATATCGTCTGCAGTGAGGGAATGTAGGCGTTCATTCTTCCCAATAAAGACTTCGTGCCTCTCTCTCCCAGCACGGTGGAGACCTGGAAGCTTTCTGGCAGTAAAGGTTAGCGGGTGGCAGGCAGCACAAGATACGGTGTCCTCTTCAGGGGAGAACAAGCGAGAGAAGTTGCTGTGGCTTTTGGGGGCACTAGATACTGACTTTCAGATGCTGAAAGTCTCCCCCCAAGTGAGGTGTGTTTGTCCTTTATACACACATAACTCTTACCTCCTGGGACACAGACAGGACACTGGATGAGGTTCTCTAAGCTTTCCCCTTCCATTCAACAACGTAGCAAGACTCTGGGAGGTTAACAGAAGGAATTCCTTCAAAGGTGCCCAGGAAACTTAATTTGTATTTAGAACCTTCCCAGGCTGGCAATGGAGATGCCAGTCAGGACTGATAAATAGGCTAGGAGCCCAACCCACGTTTATTGACTCACATGGTGTAGTTAGAAACCAGCTCGCAGAACCAGATCTGTGTTTTCCTTAGCTTCACAAATTTAAGAATCAGGACATACCACATCAGTCAACATTTTTAGTTTCTTCTAGCAAGATGCCCCTTCAGAGGATCTCTGCATTCCTATCCACACAGCCCCAGCACTCATTGTCCCTTGGCTGCCAGGCTCCAATGGGCATCTGAGTCATGATCTCTGGGTTGGGAGCTGCAAAGGGGAAGAAGCCCGTTCCCTCAACTAAGGCAGGCGCTACTGCTCTCCTCTCAGCGTGCTGGTATCCAGAGCTGGTTCCTCCTTGGGAAGGACTCCTCACTGGGGGGGGGGCAGGAGACCTGCATCAACTCAGGCCTCTGAGGCCTCAACAACTCCTGAAAAGAAACTGATCGAGGACCACCCTCACCTGACCTTCAGTCTCTCTTCTTCAGTTTCTTCTTTTTTGCTCTCTGGTCAGTGCTGACTGTGGCTCTTTCCTCCTCTGCTTGCTGCTGCCTCCTCTTACCTCTGCTGCCTGCGCCAGGGCGTGCTCTGCTCTCTGCTTCCCTAGTCCTGCCATCCTCATGTCCATCGCTTATGTCCAAGGCACCCTCCTCCTGGTGCCGCTGTCTTTTCTTGCTTCTGCTTTTCTTATTGCACGCTCTGCTTTCTGCTTCCCTGGTCCCACTGTCTGCAACAGCTTCCTCACCTTCTCCATCCTCTCCGTTCAAGTCTTCCTCCTCCTCCTCACACTGCTGCCTCCTGCTTCTGCTGCGTGAATCAGTGCGTGCTCAGCTCTCTGCCTTCCCTTTTCTGAGACCACCTACATCCCCCTGGCCTCCTCCTTCACCGAAGACCCCCAGCCTCTCCTCTTCACGGTGCCGCCTCTTCTTCTTCTTCCTTTTCCTGGGGAACGAATCAGTTGGTTCCCTGCTCTTTCGTTCCCCAAGCCCCCTTGTTCCTGTGACCTCTTCCTCATCCCCTCCAGTTGTCTCCTCGTTCTTATCTTGAAGTTGTCTTTTCTTCTTGCTTTTCCTGATGCTCTGGGCAGTATGTTGTGGGTACTCCGTGTCTGCATTCCTTTCAGTTGCTGTAGCCTCTTCCTCTTTCTGCTGCCTTTTCTTTCTTTTGAGGGGCTTGCTCTCAGTCTGCAGTTGAGGGATCCCAGGGTCCTGGCCTTTGAGCCGAGCCAGGAAGGCCTGCTCCTGGGCCTCCAGACGAGCAAGCTTAGCCTTCATCGTAATTCCGTGACGGGCAGCCCTGAAATAGGCCGAAGTCAGAGGGTGGGTATCAGGGAAAGGCCTGATTCTTGAGGCTGTCGGGGAAATGGGTAGGGAAGGAGATATCTTAAAAGCAGCCTCAGATGTGGGCAGACAGTATGAATCACTTTCCTGGGGTGAAAAGGAGTCAAGAAGTGGTAGAGGCCATCCTCAGGGGTGGGCTTGCGATAGGGAGAGAAGGGAAACTCGGGAGCTAACAAGTAACTACTTACTTGTGTGCTGTTCGACCCTCACAGGCTTGGAGCAGCATCTCATCGGTCAGACTGGTGGAGGGTTGGGGTGGGGGAGATCAGAAATTACAAACAGATCTGGTGGGAAAGCTTGACCTCCCCTCCCCTCCCCTCTAAAACATTCCTTGAAGATACAATGATTAGTACAACGCAGTTCCACCCCGAAGAAGCCCGCGGTCAAACTTTATCTTAGACCTGGTCCTTTCTCGTGAGATCTGCAGCATCCCTCCCATGTGCCCCCAGCGCTGAAATGAAGTCTCACATTTTTGGAGCCTGGGGCTGCTGGTTGTCATCATCACTGCAACTTTCCAAGTCCTTGTCTGGCTTCTCCCCATCGGGGGTCAGTGTGGCAGTCTAGAACGAGGAGTCATGAGGTGGACAAGGCGCACTCAACACACCACTGTCATCCCTTTTCCCTCCTGGAAGCCTCCCCAGGAATTGGACCCATAGGCACAAATTTGCCAGCTCCCAATATCGCTCCTTGCAGACCCACAGAGAGGTGCGCCAAATGGCATACTTCAGCGTGGGCAGAAGGGCTGGCCTCCTGGCTAGTGGGCACAAGAAGGAAGAAAGGGCATCAGGTCTTCACAGTGGGATAAGTGCCCCTGGGTGGTCGTCCCATAGTCCAAGTATCTTGACAATGAAGGTGACACCTTTCCTCCCATCCCCAACACCTACACACAGTACTTCATTTGACCAGATTGAAAACCTATGGGCCAAGGGTTCAGGATACAGAGTGGAGTAAGAATGAGATGGTCCAGCCCAGATGGAATCTACATGGTGAAGGAGAATGGAGTATGGCAGAAATTAGCAATTACGATGAGAGTTTGTGCTAGAGGAGGGGTACCCACACAGATTTCAGGGTTTAGGAAACAGCTGCTAGAAGTGGCTGAGGTCTGGAAGACAAAAAAATCAGATACAGGAAGAAAGGGAGTAAAATATCCCAGGCAGAGGGAACAGCATGTGCAAAAACTTTAAAATAATGAATCCATCTGGCTAAAGTATAAAGATCCTGAAATAAGTGGCAAGAGACAGAGCTAGAGAAGGTGGCAGGGACAAGGCCACCTGAGCTAGTCTGATAACTGTAAGTCAAAGAAGTGTCAATGACAATGAGATTTTTGTTTTAGAACACTCTGGATGCTGCGTGAAGGATGAACTGATTGGAGTGGGGAGTTAGGGTAGAGGTGATGAGTCTGGTGTATAAGGCTGTAAAAGAAATTAGGTAGGAGATGATGATGGTCTGGGATAGAAGATGGCCACAGAGATGAAGAGAAATGGGAAAGATTTGCTAGATACCATGTAGAGACCTTGGCACATAATAGGTGACAATTAAATACTAGCTCCCTTCTATTGATAAGCTTAGTAGGTGGGAGTCTAAAGACCTGAGTTTCAGTCCTGTCTGCCATTACTAGCCAACTGTGGGCTCTTAGCAAGCCCCTCGTGCCCCACCGTTGGCCACATGTGCAAAATAAGAAGGGACCAGATAACCTCTCAGGTCTCTGACTTCCAAGTCCTTTGAATTGGACATCCCGTCTCTGCCCCACTGGCAGCTCCTGATTATGCCCTATCACCCACTCCATTGTTGCCCCCGCCCCAATTCTTGCCTATGGTCTGGGCAGTCTAAGCAACAGCAAGGGTTTGGTCACAGGATCCCACTGTTGGGACAATCCTGAAAATATGTAGAGCATACAAGGCATGTAGGCCCCAAGGAAGAAAAAAAAGATGAGCCCTCTCACCCCAGCCTCTAATACCTTCACAAACTTCTGATACAGCATGTTGGGCTTGGGACGATCATGACGGGTGGTCTCCTTAGAAAGGCGCCTTATCTGTACTCCGTCCTGTGGGGAAGTTTCAGTGAGTGGGTGACACACCCTTGCTCCCTCACCTCCACATGTCCCAGGCCCTCATGGTTCACATGCCCGTCTATGAGAGTTCATACCTGCTTAGTTTCCACTACTAAGCTGGCTGCCGTTTTGTTGAAGAGCTCACTCCACCAGTGGTTTGTGAACTCCTTGGCAGGGTCATGTCCCACCTACCAGAGGAAGAAGTGTGAACTCAGAACCTGCCTCCCTGTCCTCAAGGGTTCCCCTGTCCCCCATCCACACCCCCATCAGCCTGCCGTCTTACCCCATGAGTGTCCTGCTTTAGTGTCACCCTGAGGGCCTGGGTGATGCCGTTCTCCTTCCGGCCCAGGCCTTTGCCTGCAGAGACAGTGAGTGACTTAGCTTACGCTGCCTGCCCCAAGCTCTCACAAGGCACCCCACACAGGCCACTGCCAGCATTGGGCAAACTACCCCTCTCGGAAGCCCTCCGAGTTCCATTCTTTCCGACACCGCTCCATGCAGTCCCCCTGCCGTTATCTGAGCCCGAGCTCTTCTCCTGTATAATTCTCTCAGGACAGATGTCGTGTTTCTTCCCCTCTGCCCCAGTCCTCCCAACCACTTCTTAATACCCATTGTTAAATTTCTTCCTCTTCTCCCCTTTTTTAGAAAAGTCAGAAATTTTCTTCTGCAAATTTCCCTTCAAGCTAGTTGCCCTCCTCCAACTGAGTGGCTGCAGAGGGATAAGCCAGGATGATGCCTCTCCCTGGGGCAGAGGGCAGGCAGGGAACTGCGGTCATGTGGAAGGTATCCATGGGGATCACCTGGAGTCCATCCGTGCTTCAGCAGCTGCTCCTCAGCAAACTTCATCCCATGACTCCTAACCTCCGGGGTGCCCTTCATGTTGAGAAAAGAGTCACTGTCCGCAGGTCCTCACCAGAGAAGAGGTCACTTATCATCCCTTTAAGAAGGAAGGAGAGAGAGCCATCATACACCCAATCCATCCTGACTGCTCTCATGAGAACCCTTTCCTGAACCTGAGGCAGAGACAGAGGAAGGAGCCCTGGTCCTAGGGGAGCTCCCTGTCCCACCACAGGTCAATGCCAACATGTCAAAAGGTAATGATGGAGAGCTCACTGCATGCCAGGCTGTGCTGAGGCCTTACATGAATCATGCCACTTAATCTTCCCATCCCAGGAAGATCTTCTGAACTTTATCTCCAGGAAAGTATGATTATCCCTGTTTTAAAATGAGAAAACGGGGGTCTAAAAAGGCTAGACGACTTGCTCAAGGCCATGCAGCTGATGTGTGTACAACTCAAACCCAGGCAGCTTGTGTGCAGTCGCCACGAAAACTCCATGGTTACGACCATGTAAAAACCAAGCAATGAGGTGCTTGTTAACCTGAGTTATAATACTACTTAATAAAGCCCATATCCTACATCTATGCCCCAGCATCTACACCATCCTCTCAGTGTGTAGTG